>CAJNIZ010043917.1:17240-30303 GCA_905231905.1 Symbiodinium pilosum
TAATTTTGACAACCAGCTATATATATATATATATGTATACAGATATTTACACACATGCACAACTACTAGTGCCACCAACAGTAAGGCGAACACGTTCTTTAACACGAATACTACTGATGAGAATGAAACGTGAGTGAGATCTTACTCCATCGCGTCCCTGTCTCGGCCACCTTCTGGCTGAAACTTGACGACCATCGTGCCGTGGGAAACAGGATGATATCTCCTAAGGCTCCCTAAACCCTAAAACCCTAAACCCGAATCGCCTAATCCCCTAAACCCTTAACCCCTAAATCCACTTAAACCCTAAACCATCATTGCAGGCAGCCATTGAGGTACAAGGGGGGCCACGGTGTTAGCCAAGGGGCCGCCACCCATAAACCTAAACTGGGTTGCTGTTGAGGATTTTTTTTCAGTTACTGTAGTGGGGAAACCCTATTAATTACCTTATGTACCCATTATGGTAACTTGCAACCCTAAAGCCTAAACCCCTTGCATCACAAGTTGCGCAGCGATCACAGTGGTGGTCAAGCCTAAGTACCAGGACAGAAGTGGCAGCCTACTCTTTTTGATTGAGGTTTAGGGTGTTAGGGTTTCACGGTGGGGGTTTAAGTGTTTAGGGTTTAAGGGTTAGGGTTAGGGGTTTAAGGGTTTAGGGTGATTTCCTGCTATTTCCTTTTTGTAAAGCGCACAACCCCAAGCGGCCACCGGGCTTTGAGGTCCCTAAACCCTAAACGCTAAACCCTGCACCCTAAACACCCTATACCCTGAGGCCAGGACTAGCTTAGCTTATATGCAGTTTGCTGTAGACTTGTTTCCGGTTTATCAAGCTCATGGTTTCTTTTTGGGTTTAGGTTTGGGGTGTAGGGTTTAGGGTTTAGGGTTCTTTTTGGGTATCCGACTTGGCCGCTGCAACTTGCAGAGAATCCCCAAACCTAGACAGCCTAAAGCCTAAACCCTATCTTCATGAGAGTCCAAACTCGGCCCAAAGTGATCCCTGGCATGGTGTGCTTCCTCAGGTAGTGGCTGGCAAGGGCAGCTACAGCGCAAGCGCCTAAGCTTTTCAGATGGGGAGTCCGGGCTCATGGGTCTGGGTGCTGGGGTTTAAGGGGGTTTAGGGGGTTCAGGGTTTAGGGTTTAGGGTTTAGGGTTTAGGGGGTTTAGGGTTTAGGGGGTTTAGGGGGTTTAGGGTTTAGGGTTTAGGTCTTTTGGGATGGGGAGTCCGGGTGCAGGGATGTTAGGGTACTAGATGCCTCGTTTAAGCATGGCATAGGCTACCTCAGATAGACCTCAAGATGATACTTGCAAGTATTTAGACCCCCTACAATATGCTCATAGTTACCCACAAAGATGCAGGTAGGATGGGCTTTGGGCAGAGAGTCTTGGAATTGAGCAATCCTAAACCCTAAGCCCATCACACTGCACGATGGCGGTGTTCCTCTAGTGGAGTTCTTGGCAGGGACATCACTGTCGGTTTTACTAGGTACCCCAGTGGTACCCCTTTTACCCTTTTCATTTTGGGGTCTCCTTATTAAAACAGAACAGCAAGAAAAAGGGTACCCTTATAATTCAGGGGTTACTGGGGCACCTAGTTTAGATAGCATTCCAGAAGCTCAGAGGCGCTGAGCTTTGCGCTTTCTACACGACCGTTCCAACCCAAAACTTGACACTTTAGACCCCTAAACCCCAGACCCTCAACCCCTGAACCCTGAAGCCATAATCTCCTATCCTAAACCTCACAACCCCTAAACCTAAACCCTCAACTTTTGACCCTTACACCGTACTTCATCCCTAAACCCTAAACCCCTAAATCGCAAGCCCCAAAGCGTAACCCTAAACCCTATCCTCGGAGGGCCTTCCTAGCCCCCAAGCCCCAAGCCCAGGCAAATGGGCCGTGGAGGCGATTGGGAAGCGACTGGACCACAAAGTTTAGGGTTTAGGGTTTAGGGTTCAAAAGAGCCCAAAAGCCAGGCAACGGTACTGTATAGGGATCCGAATTTGTTATCGAAGGGGAAGTTATGGATTATCTAGGAGTTATACAGGGATAACATAGGGTTAAGGGTTTAGGATTTGGCCCAACGACCCGATTTTCAACGGTAGCTTTACGTGGGTTTCAGGACTCGGCATGTAGTATTTGCAGCTTAGGTCTTCGGGTTTAGGCTCAGCAGGGCTTGAAGTTTAGGGTTTACGGCTTGGTTTCGAGCAATATTCCCAGTGCAGAATGGTATTGACAAGGGAATATTTACTGTTGTGGCGTTAAAAACAGGTGAGTAGTATTTCATCTGGGGATACTTTGGTACCCAATATAGAGTAAGATTATATCCTCCTTTTGGGGTATAGTATTTTATATAAGGACTATTTTCTTACGAGGTTCAACCACCAAAAACACGCTACTTAGGTGGGGGAGCCACTTTGTTACATTGGGCCCCAGGAAGAAATTGCCCCGCCGACAAATTTCCAAGTAGATTAGCAGCATGAGAGTTTTGCGGAGGTGCGTTTGGCTGGGTAATTATTTGTAACTAGCCGTACTCCCTTAAACCTTCAACTTGTGGGTGAGGACTGGCATCGCTCAATTTGAGCTAGGTTTAGGGTTCCATTACTGTACGAGGCTAAGATGTTTTTTGACAGTGTTTTGGTGCGGGTTCGTGCATCCCGCACGCAGCACTGGTATTTCTCATGAATTTCGGGCCTTGCGGCAAGTGCCGGCCCGGCCGCCGCCCCCTCGCTCATCCAGCCATCATGTCAAAACCAGCCCACCCCAGCCCTGCTCATGCTCCTGATCGAGAGAAGCGTCCAAAGATTCATGTTCTTGCAGCTTGGAGTGTTTCTTTTCGGGTTGGAAGGCCTTGTTCTATCTGGTTTAACAGAGAATGACCCAGAATGGGGTCCCAATTGCGCTGATGATGCTCCTGTACGGAGCGAGCTCCGTGCACGAGCATCATCAGCACAATCGGTAGCCCATTTTGGGTAGAAAGCCTGCGACAAACCATCTGGAGCACTGTTAATGCGGTGTTGACACAAGTTGTCATGCTGTCATCCACATTTTCAATCTGTTGCACTGCGCAAGCCACTTTTTTGTGTCATGTTTGCACATATGTCGTAGGTTGAGGCAGTGCACCAGCAGCCTCCAATATTGGCAAAAAACCGGACAACCAAGCATAATGCGAAGTTTACAGGGTTTGGCCCGGTAATTCATGCAGGTGTGCTGGCATGCTTATCATGCAGCGCAAGTGCCGCCAACAATTGGTTTTTGGTGCCCTTTGCTGGTGTTCAGAGCCACAACAATTGCTGGACAGCACGTGTTGTGAGTGTTTTGCTTCTAGGGTTTACCAGCGCATTTCGGGCCCAAGGAGCCTCCACGCAGCCAGCATCATGAGTTGCAGGCCCCCCTCGTTTCTGTCTTGATACCACACATATGCGAATCTAGCACCGCTTCAAAACCATGAGTATGTCGTGGTGTTGAAAGAAGGAGAAACGAATGCCCAATTGTGCTGATGATGCTGGGCAGAAGGAATTTCCCCAAAGCCTGCGCAGCCCGCGGGGAAGCCCCAAAAACATATCAAAAAGTCGTTTTCATCTTTGACCCCCAAAGCACGGCTCCAGGGCTTATCAGGGGTGTGGTCGGCAGCACAGGCGTGACCTCGTAGAGGCGTACAGCTTAGCTAGTGGTGCATCCGCGAGGGACCATGATGGCCATCAAATTCAGGACGTTGCGTTACGTTGGAAATATTGTCCTGACTCCTATGTTTCAAGGGCTGGGCACGAGACCAGCCAGCGCAAACAAGAGAAGTTTAAGCCAGGCCGCAGGGACTCCGCAGGACCTTGGGCGCCTGGTGTTTGGTACGTTGCTGTTCAGGGGTTGCAACACTGCAAGTACCTCACCTGCAACAAAGGTCCGTTCTTAGAACAATATCCTCTCCTAAGGTTCCGTCATCCCTTATATTGAAGCATTCTTACCCCACTGCTGGCCTGATACATCTCTTGCTGACCATCATCTTTGCTTTTGCTCCTACCACCACTGCTGCAATCGGCCTTGCTCCTGATGCAATTTATCTAGGGGTCGCCGTATGAGCCGAAAATATTATTGTATTATATATGGGGGTTTCCTAAAATTAGGGGTACCATTATGGGGGTCCCTATAATAAGGACTGTAGTATTTTGGGGTCTATCTTGGGGTCCCCCTATTTTGGGAAACATATTATTTGGGTCATTCCCCCACCCAGTAACTGTCCTTAAAGGGGGCCTTATTAAGGGGCTATTATAATTCCTATAACCCCTTGTGGTAACAGTTACTGTAAGGGGGAATAACCCAATGTATTATCCTTTCTATGGGGAATCCCAAGAGAGTACCATGGTTTTAGACCGAAGGAGCATTACTGAAGCTGTCGGTCACTTTTGGGCTCTGCCGAGGTTGCGTCTGCTGGTTTTTCAGCAGCTACATGCGTACCCATCCCTAAACAGTGATCCCGAATTATACCCATCAGAAAACCAAAACTTATCCCCGAACTGGGTTAGGCCCCTGGGATATTTACTATTTTCTCTAACGGCTTTAATAGGGGACCATATATACTAATATTTTTCAATGGGTTTTAGGGGCCAACCTAGCGCATTGGGCCCTAAACCAAGGACATTGGCTCTGGAGCTCCAGTCTGCCAACATCGCAGCAGTGACCCTTGACCCGGGTGTGGTGTCTTGGTTCACACAAGAAGGTCTCAGGTTTCGGCCCATTTCGGCTTATACAAATTGTATAAGGTTCAGGCCGAAAGCTTGGGGGGCGGGATTTTGATTTGGGGTTTGAGCAGGTTTGTGCTTTTGCTTTTGCCCTATGGTTTGGGGTTTAGTGTTCAGGGGTTTGGGTTTAAGAGTTGGATTCCTGCTACAGGGCCCCAAGTTTAGGCCTTCACGCAACCCATGCAGCCGTTAACTTGACTTGTCCCTCTCAAGGTTTTCCAGGTCAAGGCGTATGGCCCGAAGATGCAATGACAGGGGTTATAGTTCGGCCTTGGGCTTACATGAAGTTACGCGAGGGTTTCTAATTTTGGGGTTAGTGTAGGATTCAGGGTCTCAGAGCCAGCAGAGGGCAACGCAAACGTAAGCGGCCCTCATACTCGGAGCGTCAGTAGCAAGCGGGGATATACACTTATTTTTATCCTGCTGACTAGCATCATATGGGTTGCCCGATTTTCAAACATGTTTCAAGGCAATTGGTAAGTCCCATGCGCTTCCAAATAGTCCACGGGTTCTGACCAAAGACAAGCTCGTTTCTTTTGGGCCCCTACGCGATGAGCCATGAGACCATCCTCCAGCACCTTGTCGTGCGAAGTGCTTTTGCGAACAATCACTGTAGACCCCTGATTGACAAATTTGTTTCCTTCCACGGGATTAAGATATGAAACTTGATATTCGATACTCTAAAAAAGCAGCTCCTCATCACGCAGAGGTCTACATTCCACACCCCAAGCCTTAAATCCTAAGCCCCAAGTCCTAAGCCCCCCAACATTAGACCCCAAGTCCAAACCCTGCAAACCAAAATTCCTGAACCCCGCAAGCCACAGGCCCAAACCCCAAAATCCGAAACCCAAAAACTTTAAATCCTAACCTCCAAGCCCCAAACCGCAAGCAAGACTAAGATGAGTAGTGTTTGATTAAGGGATACTATGGTACCCAATATAGAGTAAGATAATATCCTCCTTTTGGGGTATAGTAATAGTATTTCATATATGGAATATTATCTTACTAGGTTCAACCCTAAACCCTAAATTCCTAAACCCTAAACCCTAAACTGAAACCCTAAACCCTAAACCCTAAAACCTAATCCCTATATAATCTTACTAGGTTCAACCACCAACAAAAACGCTACTCAAAATCCGAAACCCTAAAGCTTTAAATCCTAACCTCCAAGCCCCCTAAACCCTAAACCCTAAACCCCTTAACCCTAAACCCTAAACAAGCAAAACTCAGATGGGCCACCTCTGAGGTCAACACTGATATGCTCGCTGAGAGCTGCACCACCGACGAGGAACGTAGACAGTTTAAGGGCCTAGGGTTGGAAAAGACATCGGAACATGACTTGGAAACGGGGAATAGAAAGTAGTTGGTAGGAATTCGGGTACATGAAGTAGGTAGTTTATTTGAAAGCAACGACATAGAGCACAGGGTTCCTCTATTGTTGGTGGAGGAAGACTTGCACCACCCAAGGGCTGGAGGTGCTGAAGAAAACACAAAGTTTTGCAGGAGTCTGGATCAAGAGATCTATCCTGGACAGCTGCTGCTGCTGCTGCTGCTGCTACCGCTACACAAAGCTCTTGACCCTCAGCCCCTTTTCATTTTATGGCATTTTGCTACCTACATGCCTTGACGTGCCCGCGCTCCAAACCCTGGACTCTCAACTGTTATTGTCTGCTTTGAAGAACCCCGAATACTTTGAACCGATTCGGGCTTTTGAGCCCTAAGCCCCAAATTCGACGCCCCACACCCCAAAACTCCATACCAGAAGACTATTCAGTGCTTTATGAGGAATTGTGGACTGGATCCCTATAGAAGCCGGATCGAATCCTCAATCATGGTCCCAATCATTTCCCGTATCCCCATTCCCTACCCCCCCTACATTCTATATAGGCTTCAAACCCCAAGTATTGAAGCCGAAGCCCAATCCCGAAGGTTTAAACCCGAAACCCGAAACTCTAAACCCCTAAACCCTAAACTCTAAAACCCCCAAACCCCTAAACCCTTGACCTAGGAGAAGGCCTGGTGCCTCCAGCAGCGGAGTCCTGAAGACTTTGCAAAGGAAACGGCCCCGTCCTTTGGTGAAGCTGAGAGGTTTCAGCCTTCGGTGTAGAGGGGTTAGGGCTTTAGGTTTATTGGGATTATGTATGGGTTCTATTGGGCTTAGGGTTAAGGGGTATTTCGGGTTTAGGGTTTAGGGTTTAGGGTTTAAGTGCTTGACTTGAGGGATTAGTGTTTAGGGTTTGGGGTTCAGGGTTTGGGCTATGAAGATGACATGGAATAGCAGGGCATATTGTAGGGATTTACAGGGACAACTTCAAGATCATGGTCCCAGATTCCTCGTACAGTTTTGTTCTAGGGTACTTCAAACAGACCGCAACATGATCTTTTTAACTATTTGGCCTGTGTTTTAGGGTTTAGGGTGCAGCTGCCATGCGGCTCTGTTAGGATCCTCACTATAGGTGCTGAATCGGTATCGTAAACTCCAAACTTTGAGTACTTAAACCCCTTCGACCCCTTAAAGCCCTGAGCCCTAAACCCTAAGCCCCAAACCTTAAACCCTAAACCCTGGACCCCTGTAGGCTCAACGGTTCGTCACCTGAGGTTTCTGTTATCCCTGGGCTTGGAGGACACAGGAAGGCTCCCACACTGTTTGGGGTTTAGGTTTAGGGGTTGTTTCGGGATGAGGGTTTAAATTTAGGGATTACTTAGGGAACTGGGTTTAAGGTTCCGGGATTATTTAGGGATAAGGGTTTAGGGTTTAAGGATTATTTAGGGATTAGGGTTTAAGGTTTAGGGATTAGGGTTAGGGTTCAGGGTTTCGGGATCAGAGTCCAGGGTTTTAGGACTCGCACGGTAGCGGGTTGAATGACTGGATTCTGGGTTTATGCTCTAGGGCTTTATAAGGGTTAATGCCTTCAGGATCTCTATTGCTCCCTGGCGATCCTTGTACAACTGTAGCAAAATGTGCCCCAAAATTTCCTATGCCATGTAGATTGGTCCCTAAACATGACATGGTTTAGGGCGCGTCTTCTCGGTCCTGCTGAGCCTGAAGCAGGTAGCCCTCTAAACCCTAAACTCTAAACCCTAAACTCTAAAACCCTAAAACCCTTGACCCTAAAACCCTAAAACCCTAAACCCCTCAATCCCTAAAACCCTAAACCCTAAAACCCTAATTCCATAAAACCTTAAACCCTAAACCCTAAACTCGCAACAGCCAAAGCCTTGCCTCCGTTTAGCGGTCTGCAGAGTTTGGAAGAATTTGCTCCCTGCGCAGTTTAGGGCCTAGGGGCTTAGGGTTTAGGGGCTTAGAGTTTTAAAGTTAGGGTTTAGGGGTTTAGAGTTTTAAAGTTAGGGTTTAGGGGTTTAGAGTTTTAAAGTTAGGGTTTAGGGGTTTAGAGTTTTAAAGTTAGGGTTTAAGGGTTTAAAGGGTTTTTAGTGCTACTCCATAGCATGCCCCCTCTGTGCCAGATCTTTCAGCGCCCACATGGCCAAGGTTGGTTCGGATTAAAAGTGTTAGGGTTTAGGGTTTAGGGTTTAGGGTTTGGGGTTTGGGGTTTAGGGTTTAGGGTTTAGGGTTTAGGGTAACAGCTGTGTGGCAGGAACCTGGTTGCTCCTGGATGTCCGGACAGCTACTACCAGACGGGTGTCTCCTACAAGGAGGGCTTCTAGGATATTGTAGGGTTTAGGGTTTGGGATTCTTTCTTTGGTATTGGAAGGTCTGAGTGGTATAGCTAACTACACAACTTGCCACTTAATTTAGGGTACTTCTATCCCCTCTTAGAACCTCCAAGTAGTGTGTCTGTGTCCGTGTAAGTTCATTCTCGGGTTTTGCGCAGAGTTGGGGAGGAGTAAGCGTTGCTTCCGGTGCTCCTGGAGGTTGTTGGGTTTGATGGGTTTAGGTTTCAGCAAGGGTGTACCCCAGTAATAATTCACAAGCACATGCACAACATGGAACATGCAATGGACTATTCGGTGGCTTATATAGGGTTTCGGGCTTGTGGGTTTATAGGGGTAACGGCTTATGGGTTTACTTTGGAGTTTAGAGGTTTAAAGGGTTAGGGTTTCAAGGTCTATGGATTTTGAGCCTAGGGAGTTAATGTGCTCATGTTTAGGGTTGATAGGGCTTAGGGTTTAGGGGGGTTTAGAGGGCAAGGGTTGGGTTTTTGAGTGTTACGGGTGTAGAGTAGCTCGTACTCAACATAGGGGTTCCCAACAAGCTCTTGATGTTTGGAGTTCAGGAAGCTACAGGTTGATGTTAGTAGATAGAATACAGGGTTTAGGGTTGAGAGGTATAGTCACCCTTGAGTAGATAGAACACGGAATTCCCCAAAATCATAATAAGATCCCATATAGATCATATTCCATGTACTCAAGGGGGACTATGTGGTTTCAGGGCTTGAGGAGCAGGGCTTTGGGCACTTAGCTTGGCATCGAGTAAAAATGCAGAACACGCTGATTCGGGAATGGAAGATGCAGAATACTGACCCTGGAATGGAGGAACTGAGTACATGGGATTTGGCACCCAATTCTACGAACGTCGTGCTCAAGCATGGTTCGAGTACGTGAGGTCTCAAATCTAGCGCCACCTGGAATTGCCAACAATATCCTAAATCCAGATCCCTACACCCTAAACCCTAAACTACTCGACATCTGACACCTGAAGCCCAGCGCGTTCAGGAATGCCTTGTCTGCGGTGATTCGATGGATTGCTGTTGAGTCTACTTAGCATTGGTAAGTTCGTTTCTCATACAGGCTGGGGGGCGTTTTTCGAACAATCCACAAACAGTAACTCCCCAAGATTTTAAAAGCCACCAAACAGCTATAGCCCTTCTTGCATCCCAAAAAAGGGATGCCTAATTTGTAGAACCCTCTCAACCCCAACCGCACAACCCCATGGATCCTATATAAAGCCTGTATATCCGCAACACAGTGCTCACATCGTGCTGTCCAGAAACAAGGGGACCCCAATTTAGACCCCAATACCTTATAATCCTCCCTATAGGGACCCCTAAAATGGTACCCCTCGCTTTTGTAAACGTCCAAAGGTACCTCTAGCTGCCTGTATACCCTAGACCCTATAACCCCCCAAACTCAAAACCTAAACCCCTAAACACCCCAAAGCCCCAAAACCCTAAACCCCAAAACCCCTAAACCCCAAAGCCCCAGAACCCTAAACCCTAAGCCTACATCTGCCTGTATGCCCCCATATTGGCTGAAGGACAGACCCGCTTGGGCCAACGGCTTTGGGCCTTTCCGCCCGGCGCGCGAGGACGTGGAGCCGGAGAGGCGGGTTTGAGAAGCTCTGGTTTGGGGGTTTAGGGGTTAGGGGTTTAGGGATTTGGGGGTTAGGGTTTGAGGGGTTTGAGGGGTTTGAGGGGTTTTAGGGGTTTAGGGCTCAGAGGTTTAGGAGTTTAGGGTTCAGGGGTTTGAGAAGCTTTGGGAAGCTGCTGAAGGTTTAGGATTCAGGGTACTTATAAGGATTAGAGCATCTTGGGTGTAAGCATCGGGGAGGCCAACCGTGGGAAACCCAGACTTAGGATTTCTAAGGTTTTTTTGGTTTAGAATTTCAAGGGTTTCCGGTTTGTTTGGCTTCAGGGGTCAAGGGTTGGGGGTTTTAAGGTTTGACTTATTATCCCTAATTACACCCCATAAAGTTAGGGTTCAGGGAATTAGGACTTCCTGTGTAGGGCTCGAAGCAACGTAGGGGTTTCTCGCTGCTGCCGTGGCTAGATGGTAGCTTCAACACTAAACCCGACCCTAAATTCTAAAACGCTTGAATAGGGGGAAGCCTTAGGTCAGTCCCCCCTACAGTAGTTGTCGCCAAAAGGTTTACCCTGGTTGGGGGCACAGAGCCTTCATTGCCTTTAGCAAGGCAGTGAGGCAATACTCATTTTTTGCTTTTGGTATTGACACTTGAAACCGGGAACGCGGAGCCTAAACAACCTTAAGCCCTGACCCGAACCCTAAACACATGGGAAAAAACATCTTGCCATCAGCCCATCTACCCAAAACATCCATCTTTGGTATCTTTGATTTGATCCTCTCCCAATGTCTTGCCAGTTTTCTCTATGCAGGTCCCGGTGGATAGAAAAATCCTGCATGACCTTGGGTGCCTCAAACCTTGGGAATTATGGTGCTATAGTTTTTTTTCAGGTGATGCGGGATGTCGATTATGCCCAGTAATCGACGAGGCATGCATCAAAAGCGGGTCTAGCCGACAGCCCTCGTGCCTTGCAAGCGCCCCCCAACCAACCGCACTGCACCCCAGTCCGACTCTTTAAACATAAGCCCTAAGCACCCGAAAGCCCTTAAACCCTACGCAAACCAAAAGATCTTAGACCTCTGAGCCTTTCAATCCTACAACCCTTAAACCCTTAAATCCTCAAACCCTTATATCCTTCAACCCTTAAATCCTGAAAGCTTTAAACCCTTAAAGCCTCAAACCTTTCAATCCGAAAGCCCTAAACCCCTTGAATCCTTAAACCCTTAAAGCTGTAAACCGTGGCAAACTCCCAAGTGTCCCTAGGTACTCCGGTAGTATCCTATTTCCCTTTCTATATTGGGGTCTCCTTGTTAAAGCTGAACACTAGGAAACCTTAAACCCTTAAGCCCTTAAATCCTGAACCCCTAAACCCTAAACCCTAAACCCTAAACCTCTAAACCCCTAAACTCCTAAACCCTAAACCCTTAACAAGGGCTTACTGGGCAACCTGGTCCCAGGAAGCGGCAGAGAACCTCGCGAAATAGTCAGCCCAGGCGTCTTGAGCGCAGGGCTTTTTTATAAAGGGGTATAATACACGGGTTATATAGGGATAATGGAAAAATGGAAACTACTACTTAGGGTTCAGGTTTGACGGTCAGGGTTTAGGGCTTTGAGTAGTCTAGTTCCACTTTTTTTTTACGGCTTCTCTGGGAGTATCGGGATGCAATCCCTACATAATTCTTGTATAATGTATTGCCATCCTGCCTACCAAGAACCAGTATAGGTTTTTGGGCTTGCGAAATCTGAGGCTTGAGCGATTACTGGTTCTTAGTAGGGAATAAGGGAACATATTATGCGGGGATCATATATGGATTGTTTTCCCTTATTCCCTACTAAGACCCAGTAGCTTTGGTCTTTGTGTGCATTCGCCCGCTTAGGGTCTATAATCCTGTCCATATTTGGCTTTAGGGATTGTAGGGAGTGTATACCTGGACCCCAGAAGTAGGTAAAAAAATAGCCCCAAACCCTTACAGATAGCCTAGACGGCAGTTATTCTACATACTTTTGGGGTCCAGTTAGTGTACATTAACACGATGTCCTACTAAGAGGTAGGCCGTGGCGCAACTGGGCGCAGAGGTTCGTTTTTTTTGGGTTTAGGGTTTAGGGTTTTTGGAGCGTGTGGGTCTTGAAACCAAGCCCTAAACCCTAAACCCGAAACCCTAAACCCTAAACCCTAAACCCTAAACCCTATGGTCGTTGGAGCCAGGGGCTTAGTTATCCTAAACCTAAACCCCTAAAGCAAGGATCCAATGACTGCCATATGGCTCTCATAGGGTCCTTGCCATATGAGCCATAGTCTAAACTCCTTAAAGGGGTTATATAGGGGATTATATAGGGGGTCTACTATAGGGATTATTAAGGGGGATACTAGGAGTTTAGACTATAGCTCATATGAGCTACTGTCACCATCATGCACTACACGGGATCATTCGGGGTGGACATAGACACGCCGTGGTAGTTTAGACGAGTCCCTAAGATATTACCTCATAAGGACCGATGTCTATTAACTATGTGGGGAAATATTGGCCGTAGCTCATATGCTCATATGGGAATGATAGGTGTTTTTTTAGCGATCCACACCCCACTGCCCCAATACGTATCCGTTGGGAGTAGGGAGTGGAGGAGTGGATCGTCATGGTAGCCCCTGTGAACCTACACCCCCCGATTTTTTCCCTTGCTCATTCCCTTATAACACTAAAGCCCTAGGCCCTAAACCCTAGGTTTTACATAGGAGTTTCCATTTTCTTTTTCCGTGCCTCCCCCCAAACCCTAAACCCTAAACCCTAAACCCTAAATGCATCCCTATAGGACCCCTTTGGGGACCTTAGACTGCAGCTCATTTTCTTTTCATGCCATCAGTCCCTCCTAGCAACACCGCAAGCTTACCCTAAATCCCCAGGCCCTAAACCCCTAAACCCTCAGCCCTAAACCCTAAATCCTAAACCCTAAACCCTAAACCCTAAACCCTAAATCCTATAAGAGTCAGGAAGTATTTCATCTCTGGAGTCATGCTCGCGAGCAAGAAGAAGCTGAAGGCTTCAGGGTTCGGGGTTTAGGGTTCAGAGGTTTAGAGTT
>CAJNIZ010043917.1:38546-49513 GCA_905231905.1 Symbiodinium pilosum
TTTTTTTTCGGGTTTGAGGGCTTAGGGTTTAGGATTAGTTTAGTATTTAGGGATTCTACGGGAGTAGATGTTGCTTATACTGTCGGGATAATGGAAGAACAAAGAAACAACCACGTTACATTGGGATCCATATAGGGAGTACGGAGAGTTGACGGTTTTGGGATTTGAGTTTAGAGTCTATGGATGAAGGTTCATGGTCCAGAGTTTCGGGTTGAGGGTTTCAGGCTGGATTATTCGCGGTTCCTCGCTGCACTGTGGGTTCAGAGGAAAGAGTTTCAGGTTTAGGGCTTGCTGGTTTTTGGGTTCCTTGACTCGGGTGTTCAGATTCAGGGGTTAGCCACAGATTTCGGATTGAATCACACTCCCTAAAAACTAAACCCTATATNNCTATATAACCCCATTATAGTAGTCTCCATTTTCCATTATCCATTATCCCTATATTACCAATAATAATCCCAGGGTTTAGTACCAATCTGGGATGAGGTTGCACGTCGGCGTGAGGTTGGGGTTTGTGGTTGGCTACTGGCTGCAGGAATTCTATTTTCCTTACTTCGAATGCGACGTCCAAGTTTCGACCCGCGTGATTTCTGCAACAGCTTCTCGATTAAGCCACGCTTGATTCGAGTGAAGGGGGCCTTCAGCTCAATGGGTTTAGGGGGGCTTAGAGGTTAGGATTTAGGATTTATGGTTACGGGTTTTGGGTCTAGGGTGGATTCAGGGTTTAGGGTTTAGGGGTTGAAGATTTAGGGACGCTGCACCTTGCTACCAGGGTTTAGGGCTTAGATTGTCTTTCCATTCTCGCAAGGACAGTTTTTTGGAATCTTCGTGGATGTTCACGCCCGGTATCGATAATGCTGCGAATAAGCGCTCAAGTCCCTAAACCTCAACCCCCCAAACCCTAAACATCAGAGACAGAATGCCAAGGGCTGAACTGTAGATACTATATTATTACCACTCTTACTATGCTGAAATTTTTGGTCCTATTGTTACGATCATTCCTAATATTGCAGTTATTGCTATTATTACTATTCATAATCGTAGTGCTATCTATCAGTCCTACTAGTACTGTTGTTACCATTTTACTGTTGACCCTCAACCCTAAACCCTAAACCCTAAACCCCTAAACCCCCAAACCCCTAAACCCCTAAACCCTAAACCCCTAAACCCTTAACCCCTAAACCCTAAACACCGAAACCCCAAAACCCCTGACCAAATCCTTCACTCCAGAACCTCAAGCTTTCCTGACAACAGGCCCGCCGGGCAGGGCTTAAGATCTTCACGATACTCGAATGCAGTTGGGATATAGTCTAAACTCCTTCAAGGGGGTAATACAGGTATTTTATAGGGGATTACCATGGGTTTGTGGGGGGGGATACTAGGAGTTTAGACTCTGGCTCAGTTATGCCAGGAGCTGAGGAGATAAGGGTCCATGCTTGGGCTTTAGAGATGGGACTGTTGCGGGCCCACATTTTTGACAAGTTGGCAAGACTGATGCCGAAGAGCAGGCCGAGCATGGCTGTGCACGCTCCCCACTGAAAGCACATCTGATTGTGAATGTCGCGTATGGCTTAGGAGAACTACGCATGCTAACACGGTCTATCCACTTGACCACCTTGATACTGAACCGGAATTCAGGATGCCACCTATCGAAATTTTATGTTTTGGCGCGGGTGTCAGACAAGAATTTATATCAAATGTTTTACTCAAAAAACCTATAGGGTCCACGTATTGGAGTTAATCAAGCTCGTAAGTGCCCAGTATGTTTTCTCTGAAATACAAGGTATGTCTGAATGAATCTGAAGATTACGAAGAAGTGATGCAAGTAAGGATTTCCGTACTTCTTTTAAAATACGGAAGGTGTACCGAAGAACGTAACAAATTCAACTCTTAGTTAGAACTCATCATCCAGCCAAGATATTCGGAGCCATGCTTCCTAATCAACCCGGAAGAGAAGTTATTTCGGCAATAACATAGCATTCATCGATTTATGCAGGCCTGCAACAGTCCTATAGGTTGAGGATTCAGGGTTTAGGCTATGGGGGATTAGGGACTATTTGTTAGGGGTTTTGAGCTTAAGTTTTCGGGTTCGGGGCATTTGGGGGGTGGAGGGTTGAAGACTTGGGGCTTAAGTACTCAGGGTTATTGTAAGCAGGGCTACAGCCCCACTTAGCCTAAACCCTAAACCCTAAACCCTAAACCCTAAGCCCTAAACCCTAAGCTTGTCAGTCGCATGAACCTCCAAGCAGTTGTTTGGTGCTCCGAGCTTTTCGCTAAGGGATGAGCATGCGTCCATGCGGTGGAAGTCCCATTTCTGAGCCGGTTTAGGGCTTTGGGTCTAGGGTTTAGGGATTTAGGGATTTAGGGTTTAGGGTTTAGGGGTTTAGGGTTTTGGGTCTAGGGTTTAGGGCTAAAATTTGTAGATTTGAGGGACCTTTCAAAACCTGTATCTGAATATTTTGCCAAAAAGGGTGTTTCTGACATCTGGGTGTTTTTTGAAATTATGGCTCATATTTGGAGTCCCCTGAATACGGTCTATAGTATATTGGGGTCCCTTTATTTATGGAAACAACTACATAAACTCACACTATGCAGTCTCGGCATTTGGGATCCGTCCTGCAGAGCGACCCACAACAGCAACCATGCTTCGCTTTCATCCCTAAACCTGAACCAAAGAATGAACCTTTTCCCTTTCAGTCGCAGCATCCAAACAGGGGCTCAGAATTTCAAGAAACCTCCCTAAACACTAAACCTCAAACCTTGAACCCGAAATCTAAACACTTCAGAAGCCCTAAACCCTAAACTCTGAACCCTACACCCGGGCCTTGACTCCTTGCCTGCCAAGGATCTCACCCATGGCAGATAACTGGATGCTGCGATCAGTCACGGACCCTGAGCTTTGGTTCGAGTTCCTACGGTTCCGGTTTTTAAGACGATTCTACCGGTTCGGTTCCAAACCGGTTCAAGTTTCAAGTTCCCGGGTCGGTTCGAAACCTTCCTGTATATATATGTAGAGTATGAAACACTAGTAGTAGTAGTAGTCGTCGTAGTAGTAGTAGTAGTACTACTACTATGAAACTATGTATATATGGGTTATCATCAAACTCAAACACCTTACGCGGTGGGCTGGCGCTTATGGAATCCTCTCCCCTTCATCACCACCCCCGTACCCCCGTACTGATGAAGAGTCTTTTCTGAAGATTGCGGCCATGTTTTTTAAATCCTAGACCGTTTCGGGCTAGCTTTCGAAGTTAGGTTTTGGGCTTTCACGGGGCTCAAAAAGGTAGGTGGGGTAAAGGATCCCTAGTATATACTCCACTATACCGGGGCTTATTTCCTATACCCTACCTTCCTTTACCCCACGTGTTGAGCCCTATGAGGCTTAGGGTTCAGGGTAGGGTTATCCTTTGCCTAAACCCTAAACCCCTACACCCTAAATCCTGAGCCCCTAAACCCTAAATCCAGGGCCATCATGGAGCCTCGAAGCTAGGACTTTCCTAGACTTACTGTGGCTTAGTAGGGGATACGGGAAGTATGTATATATATATATATCTAGAGGGACTTTTTAATAAGGGATAATACAGGGATCATATTTTTTTATTTATCCCCTAGGAACAACTAGTAAGCAGAGAAGTGAAAAATGAACACATGTGTGAGGTTAAGGGGTTCAGAGACTAGGGTTAAGGGTTTAGAGTTTCCTTAACTTGCTATGGGTACCAAGTTGGGGGTCCCCATAATAAGGACTCTAGTATTTTGGGGTTTATATTGGAGTCCCCCTATTTTGAGAGACTACTATGTATCCTTAAGGTTTTCCATGGTATTCAGAAGACCTCCTGTGCATGGAGGAAACCTTGCACCTGATTTACCTTATATCTTTGCCGTTGCAATTATTGGGATGCAAAGTGCTGCACGATTTCCTCCATCCACCGTGTGTGTGCAGCAAACACCCGAAGGTCTGCACAGGTGGGGCTTGTTTCATGGTGTGTCTTTACGCGGTTTAGGGTTTAGGGCCCAAGTCTTTAGGTACTTCGTCGAAACCAGGGTGTAGGGTTTCTGTACAATTGACACCCCCACCCCTGATAGCAAATGTGCCTTCCCTAGGATATGTGGCCTACTGTAGGGAATATTGAATATCTGCGCCGGGTGGGCTTCCATGTACGTGCGCATTTATAGAAGATATACCTATATATACATATAGACATGTTATAAACCCCATACTTTTACATATTTATAGACATATTATAAACTCCCTACCAAATAGCAAGGACCATAACTTCCCGACGATCGCGGACTTCGAGATCAATGTCGCGGAGCACCTGAAAGCTTAAAGTTAGCAAACCTTAAACCTCAAACCCTGAAAGCCTACCTTAAGCCCTGAAAGCCTACCCTAAACCCTTAAACGCAAACCCTAAACCCCAAAGCCCTAAACCCAGAAAGCCTAGAGCCTGAAGACTGATCTCAGAAGCTTGAGACCTTGAAAGGGAAGCCGTTCGTAGCCTTTAAAGCCTAAAGCCGTCAAGCAGTAATAATAAGAGTATGAATAATAATGATAATAGTAATATTCATACCATTTTAGTATCTAGTATAGTACTATAGTAATGAAAATGGAAATACGGATAGTGATACCTACATCTGAAACCTTAGATGCTAAACCCTACATCCTATTGTCCCCCCTTAAGTAGATAAAAAAAAAACAAATATGCCCAAAGCCATATTCTATCTACTAAGGGGGACTCTAAACCCTACGTCCCAGAAGCACCATGCCCGCATTGTCTAGATGCCTGGCTTTCCAAGCTTTGGGCTTCTTAAGAAGAGGGCACTTGTGTTCTGAATGCAAAGGTATGGATCCTCCTTCTGTAGGGGGCCCTGAGCACCCCTATGATCACTTTGAACAGCCCATGGCGTGGAGAATCCCTCCCCGAGCCCCTGGCGAGGAGACAACCCTGAGCCCTAAACCCTAAACCCAAAACCCTAAATCCTAAGCCTTAAACCCTAACCCCTAAACCTTGAGCCTTTGAAAAGACTTTCAGCTCAAGCCCTAAACCCAAATTTGAGCAAAACTGATTCCTGGAGTCTGGCGCGCGGCCGGGCGGAGAAAAGAGTCCGTCAGGTTTGTCTTAGTCTCTTCCCTAAGACACCACCTCACCCTTGTGCTTTAGGGTTTCGGGGTTAGGTTTTCGGGGTTTAGGGTTTGCAGTTTAGGGTTCAATGTTTAGGGTTCCGGAATTTACTAATCAATTCTCGTCTCATTGATGCCTCTATCCCAAGGCCTGGAAGCGTTTTGGGGTTGCGGCTGCAGTGGCTGAAGGTAGGGTTTAATGATGGTTTTGGCTTCATGTGTATAGGGTTCCATAGGAATATTGGTGAGTGTACATAGTGGGTGTCAAGCTGGGGAGACCATAACTGAAGATGCTGGCTCCAGTAACTTGCTCGACTGAATCCGAAACCTTGAACCCTAAACTCTAAACCAGCTGGGGAAACTTTAGTCTCCTGTCAGGCGTTTCCGCATCGTCATTGTTGAAAGGAAACGCAGTGCACCCTCTCCGAAACGAACTTCCACACCCATGTAGGCACATTTAAAGGGCACAGGAATCTTCGTGCAAAGCCTTGTTGGGGCTTCCATGTTCTCCACTTGCAAATTCCTGTGGCTTGCTTACCTTTTACTTTTACCATGCATCAAGTTACATCTCAGCAGGATGTACGGTCCGTGACTGGAGCTGATATGAGGTGGCCTTACATACACCGTTTCGTTGTCACCGTAGGATTCAGCGTCCCAGTTTTGTGTTGTGGGTTCATAGATGGCTTTTCTTCCTCCCTTGCATGCTGTGTGAGCTCCAGTGCCAGGATAAGGGAAGCCGAGCAGCACTCTTCGACCCTTCTCTTTTCTGTGGCTAAGGTAAGCATATTATGGCGACCTCGCTCGACCTCACCTTAAATGTTGCTTTATGTAAATAGACAGTGGTTCCACAAGAGCACAAAGGCTCCTGAAATAACCTCTAACTGACCACCCCACTGAAATTTAGGGCCCCATTGCAGCAAGTTTGCAGCCGGTGTAGGTGATTGGAAGCGCTGCAGCACGACTCCAAGCCATTCGTGAGGCGCCTCTGTGGCCATGGACAAGGTAAGTAACTGAAACAGGAGTCCTGAAAAAGGTTGCTACAGGGACATGTGAAGGAAGTGTATACAATTTATATATATATAGACTTATATGAATACATAGAATATATATATATATAGATACATGAGGCTATGTAGGGCTTCGGAGGCCTGAATACGAATCAGATGGGCTAGAAGATGGACAATGGCAAGCTGTCTTCTAAGGGCCTCTATAGGGATTGTAAGCTTTTGGGTCTTGGGTTTAGGGTCAGCGTGGCTAGAATATGGTCCGTATTGCAGTATAGCTAACGTAAAAGTTATGAGGATCATCCCAGGAGCTCTCTGCAGCAGTTTAGGAGTTGAGGCCTTCAGGAGACTCTTCGCTCGAGTAGTGTTTTATTTGGGGCTACTATGGTACTAAAGTTTACCGAATAGAGGGTAAGATTATATCGTCCTTTTGGGTATAGCATCGTATATACAGGAAATTAATCTTACTAGATTCAACCAACATAAAAACCCTACTCAACTCGGAGCTTGACAGATAATCTTATCTTACTGCTGACTAGTAGGGAATAAGAATATGATCCCTGTATCATATATCCTCTTGTTCCTACCCCAGTGAGTTATTGGGGCTTGAGGCAGCAGCATTGTAAAGAATGCCACCCTGAACTGAATCCAGCATGTCATTTCACGCCTGCCTATGAAAAGCAGGGGCCCTCCGGAGCCTAGAGCCCCAGAACCCCAAAGCTTTGCGGTTTAGGGTTTAAGGTTTAGGGTTTAGGCTTGAACCCAAACCTTGAGTCGCCCCAAACCCAGACAACCTTTCGCCAGGCTAGAAAAGCAGGCTCTCTCACAGTTGTTGGCCGGGAGCTTGAGGGAGACTTCCAGCTTTCCCCTAGCCCAAAGCAATGTACTGGGGAGGTAACTCATTGCGCGGTTTCGGCTTGGGATTAGAATCTCTTCCCTGGCCAAAGCAACGTGCTGGAACGGTGACTCTGTGGGGGTTTTTTAGACATAATTATATAAGTCCAATGGGGTACATAGAAACCCCAGCTTCATTTCATCATAGACATGCTTGCTAAGCCTCCCTGGCCTTCAAACCTTGACCGCAAAGACTTCAGCCCTAAGCGCTGAACCCCAGAGCGGCGCAGCCCTAAACTCCAGAGTGTCAAGCCCTGAACCCCAAAGCCCGGAGCCTTAGACACCAAATCTGGTTTGGGGGCTAGCCCTAAGCCCTAAACCCTAAACCCTCAGCCCTATACCCTAAACCCTAAACCCTAAACCCTGAACCCTCAACCCTAAGCCCCAAACCCTCAACCCTCCAGGTATTGAGGGCTCTTCGCCCCAGATATGCAAGAAGTGAGTAACATAAGCAAGCCGCTTTGTTTGTTGTTATTATTATTACTGCATTTTTTGTACTTAGTATTATTAGTACTATATTTTCGATTTATGTTTCTTGAATTTGGGCTTTGGGTTCAAGTCTTTGGTTTTTAGGGTACAGGGCTTGATGTTTCAGGGTTCTCGGTTTAGGGCTCAAGGTATCTAGGGCCTGGAAGCTCGAGTAAATTGCCAATACTATTTTCCATCCACTCGCGTACTAATATGTTGAGGGTTCAGGGTTTAGGTTTTAGGGTGTAGGGGTTCCCCCCCCCCCATTTCCCTTTTAGTAAGGGTTATTTAGTGGTATGTAGGGCCATTTGAAGCAGAGGAACCCATAGGATGATAGACTCCACAAACCTGTTCCACATTATTTACTCCTTGGCACTTAGCTCGGACGTTAGGCCCTCAACTTTTTGGGGTTCCCCTATATTCCTAGTGCAGATACGTAAAGCTAATTGTTAGTGGTGTGCTAAGTGCCATGGTGAACCCTAAGCTTTAGATAATTTCATGTATATATTGCCCTTAATATGACCCCTAGTATAGACAGTTGCAGGGTTGGGGCAGTACCCAATCCTCAACCCAAAGCCCAAACCCTAAGCCCTAATCCATAAACCCTAAACCCTCAACCCCAATCTGTACACTACTTATTGAGGCTGCTACCCAAAACCTTGGACCGGCTCAATCTGCCGCAACCTTGCGCTCCCTCATGTTCCATCCATTCGCAGGTGCACCCGACTTGGTCCACCCTAAACCCTGAACCCTGAACCCAAACCCTAAACCCTGAACTTTGAACCCTGAACCCTAAACCCTAAAAAGCCCCCGTCCTCAATCCTTAGCCTAAGATACATCTTGTAATGCTACACCCGGGATCCTAAGCCTTACTCCACAACCCTAACCCCCGGTTTAGGATTTAGGGTTGAGACAGCCATAGTATCGTACACCCCAGACCTTGTTTTAGGCAAACAGGCCCCTACGTTGCAATCGCTAGAAAACCCCATAAGTTTCAGATTCCATTTGATTTTCCAACTTCCCTTCATTTGATCGTCCAGTATCGTGACCCCTACACCCTAGACCCCAACCCCTAAATCCTAAACCTCAACCCATAAACACTTAAATCCTAAACCCCAAACCCTAGACCCACATTTGTTTATTACACCCCTATGATAACCTCACACATCACACGAACCCTAAACCCTAAACCCTAAGCCGGTTGACATGCGGAGCATTGGCGCTGCAAGCAGTTCATGCGCGCATGGCCGGCAACGGGACGACGGAGACCAGGCGCTGTGGGACGGGGGGAAGGGATTTAGGGTTGAGGGTTTTAGGGTTTAGGGTTTCCCAATATTAGGGGTACCTTTTTTGGGGGTCCCCATGATAAGGATCATATTATTTTGGTGTCTATATCGGGGTCTGCCTGATTTAGAAAAACTACCATTTAAAGTTGAGGGTTTAGGGCGTAATAAGGGTTAAAGGATTACGGTTTAGGCAGTAGGGTTTAGGGATGAGGCTTCTTGGGCATGGGGCTTAGGGTTTAAAGGCTTAGGCCTTCGAGCTTAGGGTTTAGTGTTGAGGTTTAGGGCATAGGGATTAGGGTCTATGGGTTGAAGGTTTCCTTTAGCTATTTCCGTCTGTTGAGTTCCTGTACAGAATTATGAATTACATAGGGATACATTAAGGGTTTAAAGATTTCTGATTCGGGAGGCTTTTGTCTTCGGGCAATGAGGTATAGGTCACCAATGGTTTCGTCCCAAAATAAATGATACAGCCTGACCCAAAGCTCATAAACCCTGCTCTCCAATCCAAGAAGCTGTCTGACCCCTCACTCTGGGGACATCAAGAAGTTGTCTGTAAGTTTTGCTCATTATAATAAAGCCCTGAATGGTTTAGGGTTGTTTTTAGGTGCCCTAAACCCTAAACCCTAAACCCTAAACCCTATATAAATCCTTAACCCTAAACCCTAAACCCTGAACCCTAAACCCTTAACCCTAAGCCCTAAACCCTAAAGAGCTGTGAGGAGATGGCACTATGTGCTCTTCGCCTGCAATTGCTGTCTCTGGCTGAGTGTAGGCCTAAACAACGCCTCTGTGGCCTGGACCCTCAAGGACCGCGTTCCTTCCCAGACCCCCTAAAGGCTTCAAGACATGGTGAGTCTAACATTTTTTGGGGCTGTGAGGGGCTTAGTGATTCGGGTTTTGGGGGTGCCCTAGACCCGAACCAATAACCCTAAACCCAAAATCCCTACCTAGAGATGCCGATATTCAGTACGGCGGCCTTTAGCGCCTCGGGGCTGCTGCATGGGCGCAATGGGGGGGTTCGAAAATGAGGGATACCATTTTGGGGTTGAGGGTCCGACTTATGTGTTTTAAGTTGGAAATGAAGGAAACATTCCTTGCAGTAGCCTCGATGTATTTCTTAGTAACATCGTAGGTTACATTTCTTTTTCCATAAACCTTGAACCCTAACTACTAGCGTCAATCTTCTTTTCCATGTCGTCATCCACCCCAAATATCCAGCAAGTGCAACGCGTTAAGGGTGATCGAGGAGGTGCAGCGAGCGCGCTGCAGCGATTTTGGTTCAATAACCTTGCTTGATTCTTGGAAACATTCCTCAAAGGTATTATTCCAAGCGCGGAGAAGATACGGGTACAAGGCCTAGCAGCATCCTGGCAAGGAAACAAGGCTTGAAAAGTGTGTGGTGAATGTATCGGATTTGCTGTTGCTGTCCGTCCTGTTGGCTTCAATCCTCTACGCCAAGGTTACGAACTCTAGGCAGCCTGAACTTTACCCTTGCCCCAAAGCCTCCCCAACCCCCATAAACCCCAGATCCCCCAAACCTTCTTTATCTATTTACACCGTGAACCCTCATTCTGAAAGTTTCACCCTAAATCTGAAATCCTAAACCTTAAGCCACAAGCCCAAGTCCTTTGCTACGCGAGGACCTTGCGGAAGCCATGGCCTTAGACCACCGACAAGAGTCGCTGAGCCTCAGCTGCTATCCTCAGGAACCGATTTTGGGGTTAAGGGTTTAGATATATAGGGGGTCTAGGGATCCATAGGGTTATATAAAGGTTTAGGGTTTAGGGTTAGGGATATATAGCGTACAGGGTTTAGGGTTCCGGATATGCAAGGCTTCAAAAAGGATGTTTTTGATTAACCCCCACCTCTTTAAGCCCTAAAGCCCTAGACTCTATTTATTGTCCCAAGATATCTCCAATATACCAATCCCCCCTAATATATACCCTATTATGCTATAGTAGTTTCCATTTTCTTTTCCATGATCCCAAGATCTCCCCCCAAAAGCCCTAATATAACCCCAATGGGTAACCCTGAAAATACATCATAAACCTGAACCCTAAAACCCTAAACCCCTAAACCCGAAACCCTCAACCTTAAATATATACCCCCGGGCATCCCTCAAGAGGCCCTTAAGAATCCCAGGTTCCCTTGGAATCATCTTTCCTAGGCTTTGGGGTTTAGGGTTTAGGGGCAGTTTGG
>CAJNIZ010043918.1:0-21000 GCA_905231905.1 Symbiodinium pilosum
GCGCCTGGAAGGGATCGACTAGGGTTTAGGGTTTAGGGTTTAAGGTTTAGGGTTTAGGGTTTTGGGGTTTGGGTTTAGGGTTTAGGATTTAGGCTTTAGGGTTTCGGGTTTAGGATCTAGGCTTTAGGGTTTAAGGTTTACGTAGGGTTTAGGCTTTAGGTTTCTGCAGTTTCCGAAGCAATTAACATGATGGAGAGTCAAATGGAAAAGAAAGTGGACATCCTAAGCCGCTTAGGGCTTGGGGTTGAGGGCTTTGGGCTAGCAAATCCAGGCGGCAAGATTTTGTTCTTCTTACCTGAAAAGGGATCTTCAAGGGCCCCTTTACAGGGGCTGTAGGGATTCTATATGCAAATACAGGGCTGGTCTATGCAGGATTATCGTATAGTTGGGGTGTCTTTGGGGGGACCATGCAACAGGAATCCCAAAGATATTCTAACATCCAGACCTTACCTAGCATCCCTGTTCAGAATGCTACTCGAACAGAGTCCCCTAATTCAGTCCCCCTCTCACCACCATCTCTAGCCCTTACCCCTACGTCCTCATCTACCCTTATAACCCTATGTAACCCCATATCGCTATCACCCATATGTACACCCAGTCTAATGAAGTGACTGTTATCAGGCTATAGTGCTTAGCTAGCACTGAAAGCGACAAGAAGCAAAAATATGGCTTCAAGGCATGGGCGAAGGAACTCTGGGAGAACATCATGAGTACTTGCCCAAATGATAGTTACCCTATATAGGGGGACCCCAATATAGACCCCAATATACTACAATCCTTATTATGGTGACCCTTTGGGAAACTCCAGTTGAGACTACACTTTCGAGAGTCAACCAAGAGGCAAGGATCCCTTCCATCATCCCTTGAGAACTCTGCTGGCACCAGCATCAGCAGCAACACGTTTTAGGTTCCAAGGCGCGCGGGTGGGGATTAGCTGTTGGGGTTCATGCTTCAAGGCTCAGGGCTTCGATGGAAATCCCCAAGTACTGTAAGCAATGTCCAAGGTATAAGGAAAATGGAGTGGTAAAAGATTTCATCCATCCACAATAATGTAGCAGGAGATCCGCCCGGGTAGGATCCGTCGCCCCCCTCGAACACGAGGGTAACCCTAACTCCACCGACGAGCCCGTTACAATCATATGATGGTAGTAGGGTCCCATTTTGGGGGGGCTGTGGTGATTAAAATCCCCTTATGTTCTCGTGTTGCACACCAACGCCCTCCCCCAACCCTAACTTTCAAGCATCGTAGTCCCTGAACCCCGTACTTATGACACATGATGCTGCTTCAGCTGCCATCAACCCTCCACAGGCCCAAAACTATTTTTTTTGTATATATTTATTGTTTTAGTAGTGTATGTAATATCAAGATACAAATCCCCTAAGCCTTGACGGAGAGGAAGAGCCTTTAGACCCTCCATAGGTCTAGGGGTTCATTGAGACTATCAGGGCGTACTGGCCACTAAAGCAGGCTGTTACTTCGCGCGCTGTACATAAGACCTTCTAGGGTCTACGGGAGCGACAGGGCTTAGGGCTGAGAGCTTAGGGGAAACCTTAAACCATACTTTACTCCGTTTCCGGGAACCAGACCCGGATTTCTGCGCTGATGCATCTCTAGGCATCCCTCAGGCGCTCAGGGGCTCTCCTGACAAGCATGAGCCCTTGTTTAGGGTTTAGGGCTTAGGATTTCGGGTCGGATGTAGTAAGCAGGTAAAGAGTTGCGATAGCTGGGGTTCTTATATGGCGTAAACGGAAAATAAATGTACAAACTAAGTCTCCCTTGCCCTCCAAGTGCGCCCCAAAATCAGAGGCCTCCCTCCTTGAAAGATTTGCAGTTCTCACGACCCAAAGCCGACCCTAGTTCTCAGGAGGACCCCATGAAAACGTGAGTGGAAGGCCTATGCACAAGCCCAAACCAGGCCAGTAGAAGTTCTCAATAAGGCAAGAATATGGAAAGGTCTTGCTCATTTGCATGGTTTCTCTAGTTAACCCTCTAGAAACCATGGGAGTTAGCTTGACATGGTAGTTGCTCAAAACACCAACCCCTAGACCGTAAAACCGAAATGGCCTCAAGGTAGGTCCCCTTTTTGGTTAGGATCTCCATTTAAGGAACTCTATTCCCAATGGTCCTAGACCCTCAACCCTATATAAACCAAACATATCCCTACATGACCCCTACAAACCTTCTAAAGGGACCTTTAGATAGACCCCGACATGCTATCTGGAAGTCCTGGCACTGGGGCAAAGCTTATATTCTCAGGATCCAGGTGGATTGGGTTTGGGGTTTACGGCTTTAGGGCTTTAGGGTTTCGGGTTTAGCCTGAGACTCCTGACCTTGAGGAGCTGAGAGGATGTATCAGGGGGAGGCCGTGACTGAATCGATAATACAGGGCTCAAAATGACGCAAATTACCTTTCTAGGAATCATCTAAATCCCTTTATTACCAAGCATCTACATGGTGACGGCAACCAGATCCAATGACCCTCTGACCTACTTCTCTGTCGACCCCACCCACAGACGCCAGTCCTTGAAACCCCACATCCGCCAAATTGTAACCTCCTCCTATACCTCAATGGAGTCCGGATGAGATTACTGTTACAGCCTCCAAAAACTTCATGGAGGTCAGTATTGTAGCCCAAAGTTTTTGTTCGCCCGAATGTGTCCCCTACATGACTAGAAGGCTTTATGTCCTCATGTCCCTTCATACACATGGCAGTTGATCAACAGAAAGCCCTGTTCTCCGAATTGGCCATAACGACAAAAATCCTCCACACTGTCCCTCCCATAAACCTACGGGCACCTTAAATGGTAGTTTCCCAAAATAGGGGGACCCCAATATAGACCCCCAAAATACTATAGTCCTTATTATTGGGACCCCCAAAAAGGCACCCCCAATTTTGGGAAACCCCCAAATCATGTCCCCAAAGGACCTCTAGATCAACGCGCACATGCTTATATCATCCCTGGAGCTCCTTTCAGGACCTCTTAGGGTGTAGTGTTTAGGGTTCAGGGTGTCGGGTTCAGGATTTCGGGTTCAGGGCTTCGGGTCCAGGATTTCGGGTTTAGGGTTTAGGGTTTCGGGGTTAGGGGTTTAGGGTTTAGGGTTTAGGGTTTCGGATTTAGGGGTTAGGGTTTAGGGTTTAGGGTTTAGGGGTATCTTTAGCGACGTGTACTCCCCTGAGCCCTATCTGCAGGGTCAGGGGGACCTCGTAATTATACGCACAAGCCCCAAACACCACAAGATAACCCAAGGTACCCGCATCATTTACCTACATACTGAGCCCCCCTGACCCTCAACCCTAAAGAACGAAGTAGTTTCCGTTTCCTTTTCCAATATTTTGAACCCCTCAGTAGCTAAACCTAGTCCTGCAACGCCCGGCAGCTGGTTTTACAGGAAGTGTGCCTCGCCGACATGTTCAGGGTCTTATGGGAGACTGAATACTGACTGGAGAAGAAAACAACGGGAACTACTCTTTCAATTAGGGTTTACGGTTTAAGGTTTAGGGGTTCAGTGTCAGGACTCAAGGTTTAGGGTACCAAGCACCCTTTTCGAATATTGACCTCAAAATTGAAGAAAAGGGTCATGGGAGCTTGTAAGATTTGGTTCCTTACCCAAACTGGTTTGAAAGAGTACTCTGGATAAGGAGCCATGAAAACCGTCGAAAATCCCCACATCACCCCAAGGGTCTCGAGGAAGGAGGGAGTGGGGGAGAAAATATAGGTACGAGAAAAAGGTACATAGAGGGATGACTGTGCCCAAACCCAAAGCATGCTTGAAGTAGGACACTCCAAGTATGCTCCGGCTATAGACAATTCGTAAGTGTTGAGACTCCCGCACTAGCGCTAAATTGCCTGTTTCGGAGCGTATTGAATTCTGCCAAGATACGGTTTGCATCGAAACCCTGAACCTTAAAATCGTGAACTCTAAACCCTAAACACTACTGAACATACCGAACTTGAAAGTCTAAACTCAGGTCTAGAGGTCAAGGTGTAAAGTGCAAGGCTGCATGTATGGGTTTTCGGGCTCAGTAAACCTTAGCCACCAAAGACAGAACCCAACAACTCTACACTCCCCCAAACTAACATGGAACCCTACGGGGGCCCTTTCAAGACTACTGCCCTTCTAACAAGGGACTATGTTGGATTCCAAGGTGCTTTGGGGGCTAGACCTAAAAACCCAAACCTTCAGCCCTAAACCCTAAGTTTAGGGTTCATGGTTTTAGGGTGTTAGGGTTTCTAGGGTTTAGGGTTTACTAAACCCCCAACCCTAAGCCTTGTTATCTCTGCGCAGCGCAGCTGCAAGCACCTGAAAAGATGTCTTAAGGGTTTAGGGTTTAGGGTTTGTTGGTAACCCTGACACCCAAAATAAGGAGCCTATGCCAGTCATATGATAATTATGGAGTCCTGGGGTTTGAGTTAGGATTACAAAAATCCTCTAAATAGGGTGGTCGAACGTTTACGGTTTAGGGCTTAGGGCGGGTTTGGGTTTGAGGTTAAAACAAATTCTTGAAAGGTGATCCCTGTCGCAGGGCTTGCAAACAATTTGGGTTTAGAGTTTACAGGGAATCTAAGGTTCAGGGTTTGGGTATATGGAAATATGACTATATAAGGATTATGAGGGCATAGCGTTGGCAGTTATTGAGGCTTGCACATTCTGAGCATTTGGCGCCCGGGGGACCCCAGGAATGATTCAAGGGCTTGCTACAGAGGATTCTTGCAAGACGACATGAGCTTTGGAGCATGAAGTGCGGGTTGTTTGAGTTTGAAGTTGTAGTGGAGTTTACGTTTCAGGGCGCGCGGGCGCGAGGTACTGTTCGGAGTTTAGCGTGACATTGCGAGTGGGGGTGCGAGGGGGGTTCTCTGATGTCTGCCTCTAGCGGCAAGACTCCGACCCTGGTAAATCCATATTAATATGACCTGCAATAAGAAACCGTCGCCGTGGAATGCAGTATCCAATACTGCTTTGCTGGGTTGCCAAAACGATGGCTTCTTTGTTGGCACGCTAAGTAGTAGGGTTCGCAGTATGCCGATGACGCCAAACTCTAAATGCTAAACCGTAACGTTGCGCCCTTGTCAGGCTTCACTCATATGGTAGTTTCCCAAAATCAGGGGACCCCAAGACAGACCCCAAAATGGTATAGTCCTTGCTATTGGGGCCCCACACAAAAGTACACCTAATTTTGGGAAATCCTAAACCCTAAACCCTATAAAATCCTATGAAAGCCTATAAAACCCTATAACTCCCCATAAAGGTACCCTTAATTTTGACAAACCTACGATGGCATGATACGAATTCCGACATTACCCTGCGGTCCGAGCAGTGGCCTTTCTCAGAAAGGACCCTGATGGCAACAGCAATACTCATAGTAGGGTTTAGGGTTTTGGGTCTACAGTTTAGGTTTAGGGCTTAGGGTATAGGGTTTTGGGCCTACAGTTTAGGCAGGGCTTAAGGTATAGGGTTTTGGGCCTACAGTTTAGGGTGTAGGGCTTAGGGTATAGGGTTTTGGCCTGCAGTTTAAGCATTAGGGCTTAGGGTATAGGGTTTTGGGCCTACAGTTTAGGGTTTAGGGCTAAGGTTATAGGGTTTTGGGCCTGCAGTTTAAGCATTAGGGCTTAGGGTATAGGGTTTTGGGCCTACAGTTTAGGGTTTAGGGTTTATGGTAGTATTATAGAGATGCCTGAAACTGCAAAAGATGTTGTGAGCAGCTCCCACCTTCGTTCCTACACGCCGGGATTACACAACCTACACCCGACAATGCCCTCCCTCGTTCCTTATCCAAACATAGCCTGCGAGACGGATTCTTCTCTGAAGGTTTAGGATTTAAGGACTTTAGAACCCGCTCTCATCATGCCTGTCATAAGCTTTCCGGGATCACGCACAACAAGCCTTGAAGTTATACTGGTGAAAGGAAAGATCTCCCACCCAGATCCCCCTGAAGAAAACACATCTCCCAGATGATTCTTGTTCTTCACTGATCTTAACAGAATTGAGTATATGGTCAACCCTTAACCCTGCATGATAATAACTTATAACCAAGCCTAATTAGCCCTCAGCCAGAACCCCTGAGACCTGAGCCATAGACTCAACAACGGAAAGTAAATCCCAACCCAAATCCTGAGATCCCAAGCCCAAAATCCCAGACCCTGCCCAAGCCCCAAATCCTAAGCCCTAAACTCGGACTCTGCGCCATAAACCCTCAAAGATTCGGGAGGCTGTCAATATGATCTCCATGTAACCTCCAGTACCCATCATCCCCTCATAATCCCTATGTTGGGTACTGCCCCCCCTCAGTAACACTTGGATAATAATTATAATATGGTTATATATAGCCCTTAATAGGACCCCTAATATAGACTGTTACTGGGAGGGGGCCGTACCCAGTCCCTATGTACAATTGCATATCCCTGGGTCCCTACGCCCAGCAACTTCCATGCTGCCTAACAGCCCCAGGCACCGGTGCGCCCAGTGCCGCTGCGAAAAGCGCACCCGAGCTCGCTTGGACGGTGGCGGCCTACAGGGGAACAGAAAATCCAAAATTCGATGTAAACTGAGACTATGTAGGAGTCTATAGGGATTAGGATTTAGGGTTTACCTTTTACCCCCCCTTTCCGCCAGCCTAGTAGTAATTTCCCCTGTATCAGTAGCTATGGCTCAAAGAACTAGAGCCAATTGAGGTCACACTCGCGTCATGCGAGAGTGCGCAGTAGCTCACCTTTTTGGATTCTCCTGTGGTCTCGGGCCGGGCTTGAGGAGAAATGCGAAGCATTCGCGGTCCTAACTTGTTGCTAATGTGTTTGAGATCTTATACTATTGTTAGACATCCTTCCTTTCTGGGTATGACTATCCTCGTTCTTGCCTTGTGGAAATAGGAACGGCGTCGTTCTGGTTGCACGGTACCACAACTACTCGCCTCTGGCTGCTATTGTGATTCGTAAACTATACCAGTGCTCTCCAGACAGACAAACCGTGCGTCCCACCTGCGCAGCACTCACCCCATCTGCGGTCGTCTGACCAGTGTGCTGCCTGCGACAGCATTCAGCAAACGCGCTGCGGCACGTCTTGATTGATCACAGGAGGGAAGTAAGGCGGTGAATATGCAGGCACAGGCTACGGACACCTCGATGAAGGTCTTTGGGTGTGAAAACGATGCCTGCGTCGCAGTTATATTTTGTGACACGAGATGAAGGTTCTTCCTGTTTCAACAGCTCTGAGTGCATACCTATGCTGCGAGCTTGCAAGCTTTCAGGGGCTGAGGTCCCTGTCTCAAGCCAGCTAGCTGGAACATGAGCATGTAGGGTTGAGGGCTCAGGGCTTGGGAACTTTGCAGAATAAAGATCCATGCATGGTGTACCATCATTTTAGGCTAGGCTTTGTCAGAGCTTTGGGGTTGTGTTCTGTGGGTACGTATGTGGGCAAATGATGATAAGTCATGATGCTGAATTAAGGCCCCTTGGGGTATGTTCAACATAGAAACTATAGATACGGGTGAGCTCGTTTGAGCTCGTCAGAATGTGTTCAGCCAAATAAACAGGGCTTGAGTATTCTGGGGTCCGAGGTTACACTTTCTGGCAGAAGCAAGCTAGGCTGTGCAATGATACCGTACATTGCTGATCAGGCTCCAAGCCACTTATGTACAGTAGCTGTAACCCGGAACCCTAAGCCCAAGCCCTAAACCAAAACATGTAGGAATGTAGGAACCCCTATATTTTTCAAGGGACTTCGACCACTCCATTCTGCGAAGCCACATACAGGTTGGCCATGATCGCATGTTCACTCACCATACCCGCATATCCCTAGGGCTCCCTTGGGGCCCCATGTGTTGAGAAACACCAATTTAACTTGCTCAACGATGCTTCAAAGCACATGAGCAGGTTGCCGGTCTCAATGCTGGGCATCGAGTTTGGTGTAGGGCCATACGGTTGAGCTATGATCCAGGTCCCTGCAATGAAACCTTGCAGCCCCCTGGCGGAAATCCCTTGTAACCTTATATAACCCCTATATAACCTCCACATCGACCCAATATCGCCATATCACCCAACATAACCCCGTGTAACCTCCACGTGGGCTATTGTCTAAACTCCTAGTATCCCCTTAATATCCCCTACGGTAGTCCCCTAGATAATCCCCTTTGAGGAGTTTAGACCATAGCTCATATAACCCCATGGAACTTCAAAGTGCCCCCAACTGGAGCCACATCCTTGGGGATGCCGGTTTCTCTCCCTGCCACAAACCTTTTCCTATCCCACATTACCCTAGTAAGAAAAAAGGATCCTTTCACATAGATATAAGGAATCCCATACCCCAAAAAGTAATTAGATCCTGTTACACGAATATAAGGAATCCCATACCCCAAAAAGTAATTAGATCCTTTTACATTGCATGAATATGAGGAATCCCAAACCCAAAAAAAGTATAAGGCACTCTCACATTGATCCTCTTTTTGAACACTCACGGCTCAATGGATCTTGCTCGAGTAATTCAAGCGAAAGCTGCCACCGCTCTCCGCCCGGAGCCTGGAAGATGGCCCGCAAAGCCGGCCACAAGGACTGAAACCGGTCACTGCCATCAAAAAGCCTTTCTAGTGCCCTCATGAACCCTTGGTTCGGTTGGATGGAAGAGCGCAGCTGCTTGACAAACTTCATGGTTGCTCCCAGCAAGGCTGTAGAATCGACAGCCTCCTCTTTTTCTGCTTCCTGCGCCTGTCGCGCCCGTTGCACACACATCAACCACGCAAACACCAAACTCGCGGATCGCGACCGCCCTTGCGCACAGTGCACCAGCACCCGCGCACCGCGAACTTCCGCGTAAGCTGCGGCCATCCAGGGCAGTGCCTCAACGAGCACTGCATCAAGGTCAGCGCCAGGGCAGTCCTCAATGTGCAGGCTGAGCTGCTTCACCTAGGTTTGGGCGCGCGGTTTAGGACTGCTTCATGCACGCAGGTTGCTGTTATGAGCTGTATGGCTCTTGCCATAGTATGGCTTGTTCTGTTGCTGCTAGAGGGTTTGCATCTCGATGGCCTACGAAAATCATAGTATCCGCACATGACGCAAAAGTTGGGAGCTGAGGCGCGTTTGCAGTCTCCGGCAGGATCACGGTTTGATCGATCACACTTACCACATGCGTGATCGCCAATCCGTGCAGAACGGCCTCAGACGTCGCTGCCTCCATCGGCCCTAAATACAAGGCATCATTGACCTAAGCTGACTTCAGGACCCCTCCCAGAGCTTGAAACTTCTAGCCTCCCTATTATACATAATACATAATACGAAACCAAACAACCAAAGGTCCTAAGAGCAAGCCAAGCAACAATCTCTGAAGGAAACATGGGCACCGCAACTCGACGGGCAGCATCTTGTAGACTCCTGTACTTTTGAGCATACCCGTCCTGGGTTGCTGCCAGTTAGCTTGTGTTAAGTTACCATAACGGAGAAAAGAACAGAAAATGGACACTGGAGGTATGTAGGTGGTATATACCAACTTAAGGAACTCAAAATAAGTCACCACATGTCACCACATTGCGGGTATATACTGCGACAATCGGGGCTCCTCCCAATACTATAGAATGTACAACTTAAGTCAGCAGCCCAGCATCAACATCCACCAGGAAGACGGCACTGGGGCGCACCATGTTTGCAAGAATCCATTCCCTCATTGCAAGGCCACGAGCATAAGGAATTGCATTCTCGATCGTCCCTTGCTGTCCTAGTGGGGAACGGAAAAGAAAAAATGGAAACTGCTGCTTTAAACGCTGCCGGGTCTAGGCCTTACGGTTCAGGGTTTAGCGGCTTAGCGGTGATTTGTACAAGAAGGAAGGGAAGGGATGTCCATAGTGGCTTCTATGTAATTCACTGGAACTACGATATCCCCCTCTAAAGCCTTATAAACCCTAAACCCTAAATCTATCGTTCCGCTCCTTTACTCCCTACTAGCCACCAGTAAGTCAAAGCACGGAGCCGTCCTCGACGATCGAACACAAGTGCTGCCTCTGGCATCTCGCTTGGCCCAAAGCAATTTTCCACCAGGGCCTCAACCACCAATGCCCTTACTTACTGGAGCTGGATAGGAAATAACAGAATATACTATATTTGGTTCTATAGGGATTATACTCCCTTTTTCCCTGCTAACAATCAGTTAGCCTGAAGACCTCTAGGGGCATATGGAGGTTAGACAATTTTTCTGGGAGGGTCTCTACTAAGGATCGCAAGATGTAGTTTGAAGAACTCCACGGCCTCAAACACCGATCTCTTCACCGTGTCAGGCAGTTTGCCTGGCACCGTGGCAAAGCCATAGGGCACCAGACCTCCTTCCTCAAGGAACCACTGGGGCCCATGGGAATCTTTCCCTGCTTTCATGTCCTTGGTTCCCCAGTAAGCCCTCAATAAGAAGGGTTGCGGTTTGTCACATGTTCAGCTTTAATGAGGAGATCCCAAACAAGGAAAAAGGGTACTACTGGGGTACCCAGTGTCAGAGCCGTTGCATGCACCAGGGTGTTCTGACACGTCGAAGACTAACACAGTGTCTTGGTGAATCAGGTTAAAGGCTCTGTGGGGCGCCAGCAACTGTACACGAAGCGAATCTTCCGTGGCCATGACTTTCACTTCTACCTCACCTACTTGGAGGTCCAGGGAAGCTGCGTTTAATTAAGTAACCTACACCCGACTGGAGCAAAAACTGTGGAGCGAGAATTGGAAAGTGCAGAAACTAAGCGGTAAAGTTGCGAATACCCTGGGCCCCTCGCTGCTAACCTACGGCCGACTGGAGTAAAAACTGTGGAGCGAGAATTGAATGCAGAAACTAAGCGGGAAAGTTGCGAATACCCTGGGCCCCCTGCAGCAGCGGACTCCATCGAGCAGGCACTAAGCGGCAAGCATGGCACATTTCACAGCTCCCGAGCTTGGCGGACCTTTGAACTTGGTGAAAATCTATGGGCTGCAGGGAACCTGGTAAAGCTGGAAACCACCATGTGCCAAAATCCTGGCCAAAAGGTCTTTGAACTACGAAGAGCTACTGGAAACGGAGCAGTCCGGCACCTTCCCAACTTGATGAGAAAGGAGAAAGATTACCCAAATACAAAGCGAACACCCAGATAATTCCTGGTTCTTTGTAGGAATGAAGCAATGAAAGATAAGATGAAAGACAAAATGGATACCTATAGATTTGGGGATTCTATAGGCTAACTCAAGGGATCCATTCCTCCATTCCCTGCTACAACCAGCCAGATAAAGCCTCTTAGAAACCCATGACAAACCCCTGTGCTCGACAGAATGATCATGCAGTGTAGCCTCTTGAATTACTGTGGACTTTCCAGGCAAAAAGCGCGACGGCTGATGATTACAAAACGACTGCATGGGCCAAAGTACATTTGGTATTACCTTATTCGAGGATCATGCAGGATTCTTGTAACAACATGACAATTACACACATCCCAAGAAAATGCATCAACAGTAGCACGCAGTCTAGGGGCATGGCTTAGAAGTTGTTGCAAGCCCCAGAACCCGAATCCCATTTGTTTGTGGGACATTGTCTGCCGTAAGAAGGATCCACATCACAGACATTGTAGCCGTACTCAATCAATTAGGGTTTAGGGTTTAGGGATGGTACCCGTATAATGAAGAATCAAACGGATAGGAACATGGAAAATGCAATGGAGACTGGGTTTCTCTGGGGATGTATAGGGATTCTTCTGAATGATTGCCCGTATAATTTTGAGGTCTATTTGAGGTGCCCTTTTCTATGATTATACAACGACCTTAAGATCATGATATTAAACCCTGTACCCTAAACCTTAAACTATGACGTTTGTACTAGTCAGGCGTCTGCAATGTATCCGAGCGGCCTGACCCACGAGAGGATGTTCGGAACAGACCTGCATTCATGAAGACCGACAGCAACACGGGGTTTAGGGGGTGTTTATGGTGTTTAAACCTATCAAGATTCTCTCCTTCTTGCAAAATACTACCTACACTTACCCATATGAGGATACAATCGTACTTTATATTGTCGACTAATTTTATCTTCACTACAACTGCTACTCACTGGGAAAGGGACACTAATAACTGCTGTATGCGCCTCCACCAACACCAGAACAAAGGCCAAACAAGGCGGAACCCTAAAGCCCGCAGATGTCCCCGGCCTGTTTGCCAAGGAAACTGCTCTAGTTCTACTTTTCTGGTGAAAGCGCCTCCTAGAAGCAACACAACCCCTCCACCGATGCGAGATCTTCACCCAACACTATAGATCCAAAAATCTCAAAGCCGAAGCCCTCATATGATTTCCAAACCCCAAATCCTGGTCTCGAGCCCAGCCCAAAGCCTAAGCCCAAGATTCCCAAGCCCAACGTTCTTGAGCCCGAAGTGTAGATGTGCCCCTTTAAAGAAGGAAAAATTTGGATGTAATTAGGGTTTAAGGTAAGCTTAAAGCCCACAGGGATAGAGCAATACTAAGGGCTTTATACGTTCAGGCTATGATTGCTATCCAGCTGTTACTGAATGGGGGGTCAGTCTCCAAGGTCGAAGGTAAACCCTACTGTAAGCCGTGCCGTCAACCCTAAACCTGAAGCCCTACCCAACTCTTTTCGTCACAGTGCCTGCCACCGTCAAACTCCTCCCCCTGGGCAGGTGCGGTGCCCCCGAAGATCTTGAGGGTCGGAAAACCCTGGATGTTGCTCCTGCGGGCGTGTGTAGAAGCCTAACCACGCAACAATATCATGTTGAGTTCTAGTTGAACGAACTCGATCCCGAAATTTTACCGCGAATCTAAGACAACAGCATTGGTAATTCGAGGTTCGGGCTTACAAAGTACCGAGACCCTCCAATTTAGTTCCCTTTGGCTCTTCATCACAAGCCTTTATATAAAAAATACGGAACCTAAAGGGAACCACTTTAGAGGTCTTCCAGGGCTCCAGGTTTTGGGCTGAGCGTGAAGTGGGCCGGGTTTAGGGCGTCTTTGCAATCACTGGGGGGCTGGCATAAAAGAAACTTAAACCTTCAACTGAAGTGCGCACAAGGGGGTCCAGAGAGCGGCCGCATAATTTTCCGTGCATATCCTTACAAGACATGTGCCTTTCATGCGAGAAGAGCGGGAGAGGTCACCAGACCACAGACCCGCGTGACCTTATGACAGTCCCCCCAATGAGCCCCACAGTAAGCGGGGGTGCTCAAGCCACAAAGTCTTACGCCGCAAACACAAGGACTCCCTGATTGACTCCCTGACCCTCCCAACAGAGCTAGTTTCGTTGTCCAAAATGGAACCTCACAACCCAACCCTCAAAAAAAACCTAGAACAAACACTGCATCCTGCATCCTGAACACTAAAGCCCCGTTCCCTCAACCCTAAACCCTTTCCTGGCGTCCTTGTGCACTCCTCCAGGTCTTTCCCGGGCGTCCAGCCCTGGGCGAAGCACTCCTGGCTAAGGCATTACTTACTGGTTCTTAGTAAGGAAGAAGGGAATATCGTATATAGGGATTATATTCCCTTATTCCCTAAATACTAAGAACCAGTAAGATTACGGTTTAGGCTTTGGGGTTTACGATTTGGTTATCTAAGGCTTGTGTCCAGGATTTACAGCCCATGTGTGGCTAAGGACTGCTCTGAAGGCTTAGGATGTCGGGGTAGAGGTAGAGCAGCGTCTCTAGCAGTGTAAGCCTTCCCGTGTTTGCACAAGAGTCCTGATCTTACAGATGTCGCTTACTTTCAGGGAATGTAGAACAATACCCTGTGGAGTGGTGCGGCACAAGCCAAGAGACTTGATTTCACATGGCCACTTGCGCTCATGCCGTGGATCTAAAGGCAGTGGAAAAAAGGAAGAATCGAGTTTCGGTTGCGTGTTGTCTTCTGATCTACAAGGTGGTAGAGCTTCAAGATATTCATAATTGAATGCCTTATCTTTTGGTCTTCTCCGATATAAGTAGTCATGGAGCAGACCTACAAATAACAGGCAAGCCGACTTAAGCTCGAACCCCGAATCAAACCCTATACACCCTAGACTCTGCCTCCAGACCCTTAACCTCACACGTACAACTCTAAAGCCTAAACCCTAAACCCTAAATGCCTTGAACATAAGACTCTACACACCATACACCGCTCCTTCTGCTCCCACCGGACATCTGCGTTCTTCGTGGAGGCTGCCCATTGTGCTTGGGCATCCTCCCCGGGTGTGCAAGTTATATAGGGTTTATGTAAGGAGCATGTGGGGAGTTATGTTAAACTATATTGGGATAATATATCCCAGGGTTAAAACCAATTATGTGGTGGTTATGTTGGAGTATACGAACAAGGGTAACGTGGCAAGGACCTTCACATACAATCAGAGTCTTCTCTATCTTGCACGATTAGAGCCAAACCCGGGCCACATCACAGTAATCTGTATCGAACATGCCCTTACATAGTCCAGGAGTCTCTAGCACGCAACGCAGAAACATTTTCGTGATTGTATGCTACTTGTTTGACAGGTCTACGTGGCAGTCTAGACTAAGCCGCATGATTGCAAATGCAAAGCAATGCCAGAGTGCTGGCGAGACGCCACAATCCCTGCAATTCTACATGCAACAACAGCTCGGCAAAAGGAAGCCAAAGGCTTCTGCGCGCAACGGCAAATGCGTGCAGCGCGCAACGTAGCACATGTCTAAGGATGATCGTAGAAACGTTGTTCATGGTGATGTGCGATGTGTCAAGGTCAACACTGTTGCTTTGAACCACTTGCGGAAGGAATACTCATTAATGACTCTGCAACAGAGATCGCATGGTACCTCTCCAACTCTCGCATAAACTTTCGAATGAGTTGAGGACTTAAAGTGTACTGAAAGGCATGGAAAGGCTATCTTGAATCTTCAACTCTCCTCAACAATTGGATTCCATACTCACAGCATGCTCTTTAGGCAGACATAATATTGGGGATACATGGAAATACCCTATGTCCCAGGGGGCTACATCCCAAGACATTCCCAAAATACAAGGACCCAAGACACAAGTATCTTCAAGACGGAACCTGAGATCACGCCAGAGGACGAGGAAGCTCTTGACGGCTCATTCGAAAAGATATGGAAATCTCCCGTTCTGACTAGGCCGAACAAGAACAAAGACCTGAACGAGAGCGAAAACATAGGGAAACATACCGCCTCGAAGATTCTTGGTATCCTCTGTGCTACCATCATCCCAAATTTCGCACAGCTGCACGTCTCACGAAATCTGCAAGCTCACTGGATCCCCGTAGTGCCTTCCATATGGGTTCCATGGACTGGCAGTGCGGGCAGCTTTTTGCCACATACTCCACGACCTCTGGCGCGAAAGGACGCATTGATTGGGATGGCACAATTCGATCTGATTGCTAGAACGTTGAGAGCTTTTAGCGTTCCCCCTACACCCTACACCCTAAACCCCAAGTGGTGTTGTGGATGCTTGCGCCGTTGTCATTGTCCTCAGCGCGGCTACGGCAACAAGTTATCACTGCCCCTACTAGCTACGACCATGGTGACGACGACCATGGGAATTCCTGCTGTTGCCACTATCAACTACAGAATATCTCTAGCATCCACACTGGCAATTGCAACCCTTACCACCAGCATTAATACAATCCATCTCAGTGTCGATGCTAAGAATAGATAGAGGCTGGCAGGGTTCGGGGATTGGTATCTGCTACAATTTGACTGCGTCGGACAAATTCAAAACTTAACCCCGAGCCACTGCTATCCCAGGAAATCCTATTTGGTCCGAATAGTGCCCTGTTGCAGCCCGGATTCCTTCTACAAGCACTGTCGTCCATACGGTACGGAGCCTGTTACAATGCCCATGTAGCCCAAACCCTAAACCCTTAAACCCTACACCCTTAGCTTCATGAATGCAACCCCATACCATCCCCACTTCCAGCACTGCCTATGAAGCCCCTGCAACCTGTACAACAAAGTATTCAATGCCTAAGAAATACATGAGCTATAGTCTGAACTCTATTTAGGGGATTATATAGGGCTTTGTAAGAGGATACTAGGAGTTTAGACTATGGCTCACATGGGACCCTACACCATCCCGTACCCCCGTAATTAAACTCCAGACCCTACGTGGCGTGGTGGCCTTGACAGGTGCTACTGGTGCTGCAGGTGCCGCAGGCACAGCCAGAGCAGCCACCAAAGGCTTCTCGTCCCGGGTCTCCTGAGAGGTTCGCTTTCAGAGGCCCCTGGCTTTTGAAAGCTTAGGGGCTCAGCTTCGAGACTTAAGCTTTTAGGAGTTCTCCTTCAAGGATTTAGAGTGTCAGGGTAAAGTGTTGAATTTCGGGTGCGGGACTTACAATTTAGCAAGAGATCTGCGGCAAGACGTTAAGATCCCAAATAGATTTTTGCTATTTGCATCGACTCCCACAAGACCCTATTCCTTCCCCAGACTTTTCACACAGGAAATCTTGCACCAACCATAATTCTGGACCAGCGCACATCCCCCAAATTCACGGAGTTTGAGATGGTGCAGGATGTGCCCACGGTTTAGGGTTTAGACACTCAACCCTAAACCCTTAATGGTAGTCACAATATGCTCCATCCATTGCATGCTTGTGATTCTGAAGGTGTCTGCTTTCCATGCGGGACCCTTAATCGTACCTCACACAGGCACACGGCAAATCATCCGTACATAGTTTACAATCCCCCTTAAGTAGATAGAATATGGCTTTGGGTATATTAGAATAAGATCCCCATATACCCCATATTCTATCTACTGAAGCGGGACTATATTAAAATCCCGAAAATGACACCAACATCCCCTTATGAGCCCTGCATATCAAGAGCTAAGCCCCAAGCACCTAAACCCTAAACCCTACGCTTGCTTCAAAACAACCATCTCTTAGCAGAAGACCCTGACCTCAGGGAGATCCCCAATTAGGGCCCCAAACAGCAGCAAAGATCTTCTAACAAAACCTCGCGCTTCCCCTGGAGCCCTCTTGGAAGCAGTTCCTCGTCTGCGGTCTGTTTTATCTGCAAGCTCCCAAGACCTATACCACAACTAGAATCTTAAATAAATCCTTGAGGTCATCCTACGAAAAAATGAAAAACATGTCCTAGAAAGACTCGAGGTTTTGGGGGCCACAACAGGGGCCCCACCCTAAACCCTAAACCCTAAGAGACTAAGAGAATCTACCCTGCGGTCTCCTCCAAGGGCGCTGGCCTCTCTCTTGGCGCCGCGTGATCCTCGGCAAACCTGCAGGCAGCGTGGCGAGGGATGCCGGACGTGGGGCTTAGACTTTTCAACTTGTTAGGGTTGAGGGTTTAAGGGCTTAAGGGTTTAGGGTTTAGGGCTCAAACTTTTAGGTTTGGGGTTACTTGCTGGTTGTTAGTAGTAGGGAATAAGGGAATATAAGGGAATATACTCCCTGTAAAATCCCTATATAACATAACTCCTGATTCCCTATTCACCCGAGTAAGATGAAGGGCTTCAGGTGGAAGATTTAGGGTTTGGATTTGGGATTCCACAATCCGAAGGTCAAGGTTCAGGATTTGCGGCCTCGGGGCTTGGGGTTCTGACTTTTTAAGTCAAAGGCCGGGGCTGAACAGTTTCTAGCTGAGCCCTTGGTGTTCAGGGCATAAGGTGAGGGACTCCTACGATAGCAATTAATCCCTTACCGGTACGGTGGCTTCAAAGATAATCTGAGGGCTTGCTAGCCTAAACCCACTATCCAGTCTCATGGCGTGTCGTGGCGCTGCGCTGACGAAACAAACCGCCCCGAAAATTGCTGGGATGTTGTTGAGGAATTAGGTTAAGTTACCATAACATGGCTAATTAAATCGTAAATGATGGGGTTTCCTTGGTATACTAAGTTCCTTGACAGCAACCCAGATCGATGATTCTCTGTTCTTCCTTTCCAGGTCTTGGCAACGTTAAAGACTGAGGATAAGATACTACTTTTACCCAACTAGCAAAGGCTACGTTGCCATTACTAGACTATCACTGCAAGTACTATTACCATTGTGAAGTTTGCCATTACCGTTACTGTTACTATGACTGTTGACATGAAAAATCTGTTACAGCAATCCTGAAACCAAGTGCTTGGCCTCAGAATGAGCCGCCCTTTGCTGAGGTCCCAACTGTCAAAGCTCCCCGTCATATACGTAAGAGGGACCCCCGCCCAGTGACAGTGACTATGAGCGATCATGGTATTTATATTAAGGTCCTCTTATATTCCCATTATACTGCTATTACAGGGTGGGGGTCTACCTAACATATATAGAAATATCAGAAACCCTACCTCTACACACGCTACACACTAAACAGTGCGACTATGTATGACCCAAATATGGCTGAGACCAAACCCTACACCCCCACAAATTCTGCCCGCTAAACTCTGAGCCCTATGCCTTACAACTCCTCAACGCAAACCCCATACTACAGGGACCGATATAAATACCAAAATCAGTATGAGGTCTATTTGAGGCACCCTTGAAAGTATGCAAGGACACTAGAACCCGCACTAGTGGAATTTATTTTGGCTTGTACGGTACCGAATCCCTATGAGTCCATATATACACCCAGTTTCCATTTCATTTTCCATATTCGTTTCCATTTGATTCCGTTATTGGGAGTAGACATTACGCCCTCAACCCCAAAACCTGATGAAAACAGTTCGTCTGTGAGCCAGACCGCAGCAGTTTTGCCGGCGTTCTCTCCGAAGTGAAGTCCAAGAACTGCTTGCCAGATTTGCCTTGGGGAATCTGTTACCCTAAGCCCTAAACTCCGAACTCTGAACCCTGCATCGTAAAGCCTAAACCCTAGATCGAACGGCCGAAGGCTCTGGTTTGAGGCTTTCCTTCCATGCCTGATTTTGTTCCGTCACCTGGGTCCTCCAAAAAAAGGGGTTCTCCTCAAGGACAACTCCGCCGTTTGCTCTGAAAGGCCCCGGAGGCTTAATTAAAGTTTAGGATGCGAGCTGTAGTCTAAAATCCTTAAAGGGGATTATATAGGGGAGTACTACAGGGGTTATTCGGCAACACGCCTCTCGCAGCACAACAGCTGCGAAGTTCTAGAAGTTCGGAATTGCCTAAGAATTCCTCATCACATCTTGGATGCTCAGGCAACATAGGAGAGTATATGACGCATTCTGGGCCCTAAACCCTAAACCCTAAACCCCCTTTGGGGCGGGGGGGGGGGGTGAAGCTCTAGAAGGTGAGACCCCTTGAAAATGCATAAGTCTCTGCCCTTAATCTCTCAGGCCCTGTTTAGAAAGCTGTACTAAGGGGCTGGGATCAGCAATGCCGTGTCCAATTTGAAAGGTTTATAGGTTCCCTGCAATCCGCGTAATGAATCAAAAGCTACTAGGCCCCCCCACACATGTTCTGCACGCCTTGCGAAATCTACCTAGGACTTCTATAAGGCCCAGCAACCCTTCTGTGGTCTTTGCTACGTGTATACCCCCCCAACTAAACTTGGACCCCACACCTCTTTCCCCAAACTAAACCCTAAACCCTAGACCCTAAGCTGAGCTGCTGTAGAATCGGATCGTCGGGAAGCTGTGGATACCTTCGCGCATGCACTCGTCGTGGTCACGGCCTTCCCCCCAACCTGGTCCAACATTCAGCGTAATTTCAGGAGGGAAGTTTCCACTGAGCTACGTGGGGTACAACAAAGGGCGCGATGGGGAGTCACAAGGGATCCTCACCCGAACTTGCCCCGCGAAGCTAGTTGTCTTGGACCACACAGGTGTGACAGCTTAAGCCATGCGGGTATTAGACATGTGACGAAAGATGTAACTCTGAATGCTACGTCGCGATCGTTAGAGGCTTCCCAGTGCTGGCGTTGAGGCGGAGAGTTTATGACTTGCGTTTGGGGGGCTGTAGGTGCCAGGAAACCTAGTCCCCGTAGCTCAACTCAAGATTTCATAAGGAATCGTTTGGTCGTCATTCCCCTTCTGAGGGGACCTGAGTTAGCCATTGCTGACAGCACAGCACCCTTAACCCTGACCCCTCCAGTGACACAGTTTCAGAGCTTTAGAAGTGTGAGGCTGGGAACTTAGGATCAGCACCCATGTACTTCAGGACCTAAGGTTTGGGGGTTCAATTCAATGTACCAACAGTCCATTACCAGCCCTGAAGCAATGCTGGCAACCTAGCTGACCTAGCTGTGCCCCACTGGCCAAGACTGGAAACAGAAGTCATATGCAATGGCATTTGCCTGCCCAGATCTTGAACAATGGGACCGTATCACATGACCCCTGGACAGTCCCATTCTTTGGGGCCTGGGCAGCAAGGAGACCATGCCGACCAAAAGGCAAAGCTGCGACCCTGCTCCCCGTCCATACTACTCTATCGTCCGGGGCCCCCAGAGAGGGACCCCAACTTTCCTGCATAACTGTCTCAAAACAAACAAGCTAAGCCAGAAAAGTCCCTTGCAACGAAGCTATCGTCCTTGCGTGCAATTGCGAAACTCCAGCCCTAAACTCAGACTCCTTAAGTCACTAATCTTTGAATGTTGAATCCGAAGCCGTTCATACCCGAAACCCTAGGCCCTAAACCCGAAACCCTAAACCAGAAGCCCCTAAAGTTGCCCTAAAGTAGCACAGCGGTCAGCCTTCTCCATAGCACTCCTTCTGCTCCCATTTCACAGCCTCGGCTGCCTGCCAAGGGCTCAGGGCTTGGGCTTTGGACTTGATAAACCCTAAACCCTAAATCCTACACCCTAAACCCTAAATCCTACACCCTAAACCCTAAGGCCTAAGCCCTAAATCCTACACCCTAAACCCTAAGGCCTAAGCCCTAAATCCTAAACCCAAAGCCTAGGCTTGCAAGTCTTGTGTCATCTCCTCTTCTTGCAGCTCCGATAGGGCAAGCAGGACATGAATCGGTGTAGATACATGCCCAGAAAAAGAAGCAAGTAGAACGTGAAATGGAACCTGGGTTTATACAGGGGGTATATACAAGGGTTCTGTCTTGTAGGGCGGCCTGAAGAATTTCCAACACTATTTTGACATCGGTTTGACTTACTCTATATCACAACTATGCAAAAAATCTAGGACCATAATATTGGCAATCACT
>CAJNIZ010043918.1:22611-40907 GCA_905231905.1 Symbiodinium pilosum
CACACGCCATGTCTTAGAGTAACACTGAAAGTTGGTACGACCCTCGAAAGCTTACATATACATATGTATATGTATATATGTATATATATATGTATGTATATGTATATATGATTTCAAGAACATTAGGGTAAGGAAACGTCTGACAGGCGAGGCTGCGGCAAGCTGCTACAACATTAAAGTAAAGTTGCCTACCTCTGCTCATGGAGTCCTGGTCTGAATCAGGGGTCAATATTTGAAGCCTTTACTCGGGTGTGTACTGCGGAAATCCTTTGAGAAACGTGTTTCGGCGGCTCCAATTTCTGCGTAAAAGCATGCAGATTCTGGGATACACTACAGAGAAGTGGGATACCATGAAAGGCTGGAACCTTCCAGACTGGCGGGGCGATTTTTGGCTCACGGGACCTATGATGGAACCGTGAGGACCTCAAGGGGAAGATCCGATATTCAGAAACCGCACATTCGAGCTGGATTTAGGGCAACCCTACCTCGAGGATTGTGGTTTCCAATGAGGCGACATCGGAAGGTTGCATAAAGGCATTGTGAGCCTACATCTGGACGCAAGCCCTCTATTCCGAACGTCGCCCTGCTCATAGGGACTGAATACCTGAATTCAGGGGTACTTTTTGGGGCTCCCCATGAAAAGGATTATAGTATATTGGGGCCTATATTGGGGTCCCCTTGTTTTGGGAAACTTCCATAATGTGGTTAAGTTATATACTATATAGCTTAACCCCTGAACCCATTGCACGGGACTCAAGGCACAAGGGAGCTACCATTAAGCAAGTGGCCACAAACACTCTAGTCGTAGTATAAAGCTCCCATAATGGGATCCCATTAACCCTACACCCTAAACCCTAAACCGAGTCCAGCCCAGGAGAATCTCTCAGGACTTTTGGTACTCGTGCGGCGCGCCGCCTCTCCTGTCACTCCGCTGGAGAGCAACGCTCTGATGGTATAAGGGGGTTCGCAAAAATTGGTACCCTGGGGATATAGAGATTACAGAGGGAATCTGCGTGCATCTACTAAAGGGATTCTATACGGGTGAGTTGCCGAAACACTTCTACGCAACAACCATGAAAGGGCTGATGGAGAATTTATAAGTCCGGCTTCTTTGTTGTGCAAGGGTCTTGCGGTGGTAGAGTTTGGGTTTGGCGATCCTCTCACACAACACCTCTCTGGACCTAATGGGAAATGTGTAGCGCACGCGTATACAGATCACTTTCCTGTAACAAGCAACCCCATATTCCGTATATGGCAAATAGCTACATCATGTCCAGGGGCATCTTCCAGTAAGCGCCGGGGGCATGTAGATATATCAGCGCAGGGAAAGCATTTTGCTTGAAAGCCCTAAACTCTACACCCTATAGTCGCCCTTAAGTAGATAGAATACGGCTTTGGGTATATTATAATAAGATCCTCATATACCCCATATTCTATCTACTTAAGGGGGACTATAGACCGACACCCGTCCTGGCTGGGCGTGGCGGCCCTGCTGATGAGCCCAGAGCTCTTGAGTGCCCTGGGCACAGGCAGCATTCGCATGCGTTCGCACGGATGTCTCTGAGGCGGGCTCAGGAGACTTGGTATGTAGGTTACAGGGAGCTATTGAAGGGCTTATAGAAATACAGGATTTAGAGTTTAGGCTCAGGAGACTTAGTTAGTAGGTTCTAAAGGCGCTTCAAACCTGACTAACCCAACTTTCGAGGTTGACAGCTAAAGGACTAGCTCGCCCGACCTCACACCAAAGGGCTGCATGGTTTAGGGTTTAAGAAATTATTGTCCCAAGTTGGTTGAATCTCAGGTTCAGGTTCTTAGAATCATACATGCATTGCGCCGATGAAACGTAGCTGACCAAAGACAGCCCAACCTACTTCCGCCAAGCTAGCATGGAACTCCGCATAGGATTTTTCAAAACAACCCTACAGCTGATACTCAAAAACTCGGGCATAATGGAAAATGGAAAGTAGGGTCTATGGGCATAATGGTAATTTCCCAAAATGGGGGGGGTACGCCCGTATAGACTCCAAAATGCTATAATCCTTACTGTAAGGATTTCACATTAAAAAAATGAGGAAACCCTAAACCCTGTATACCCAAATATGATCCCTATATAACCCTAGCGAAACCTCACTCCTCGTACCTCAAGTTCTTGCTGGATTTTCAGCATCCGCACCACATTGCCTCTCTAAACCCTAAACCCTAAATGAATTGGGTTATATACTATAGCCCTAAACCCTAAACCCTACATGAATTGGGCTACAAGTGCTATAGCCTCCCAACTTCCGATCTCCAGACACTCATATATAACCTTATTACATTATAGCAGTTTCCATTTTCTTTTCCATTATCCCAATATATACCCCAATATTACCCCAATAGGTACTCCAATATCCCCAGAACTTTGCGCTCGAGGCTCCGCACCAGCTTGGAGAGTTTAAAATCCAGCGCTTTCAGGTCAGCGCGCATGGCAACCTTCTACTTGGGGGCTTCCCAAACTTAAGGGTACCCTGTGGGGGCACCCAGAATAAGGCCCATGGTATTTGGGGGTCTACACTGGGGAAACCTCAAGTGAAGCGCAAGGACACTTCTTTCAAGGGTAGAAGTCTCAAAAAATCTACTGAGGGTAGGTGGGCCTAGAATCTGCCCTGAACCTTTCACCCTAAACTTGATGATTTCGGTTGCCTCCAGGTATGCCTGTGGCAACCTGAGCCTCACAGATGCCCATTGCTACTGAGTCTTTCCATGTGGTAGTTCCCCACAATAAGGGAACCACAGTATGGACCCCTGACGTGCTATAATTCTTACTACGATGATCTCCAAAAAGTGGAGGGGGATAATGACATCCATGACGACTTTAGGCAGAGCAAGCTCCAAAGGAAAATCTTGAACACTAGCGTGTCATCGCGGCTTTCATTTGGAGATCTGTCTTCTTCACGCGACCCAAGAATTTACAGTGCATTTTGGGCTTTTGCTGGCTTTGAACTTTGAATGGGCACGTCTATTGCCGATGGTCTTTGCCCCTGCACAATCTGCAAAAGCGCAGTTGCTTCCCGTGGCCCCTGCCCAACACACTGTGGCGAGACATGGCTAAACTGGTTTCCACTCAAGCCGAAAATCACGAAACAAAGAAGTTCGCCGCTCCCTCAATTGTACTCCTCAACATCTACTTTCTGCCGAAAAAGTGCTGAAAGCCCTCGCTGGCCACACAATCCGCAACCCATGTCTCAACGCTCAGAACAAACACAACAACGTCAAATGTCCGACATCGACCTGCTGCTGCTGCTGCTGCTGCTGCTGCTGCTGCTCAAAAAAACGACATGCAACTACAAACGCACAGGAATGATGAATGTGCCTGGTCGATGGCCCGCGCTTGACCTTTGCAGCGCATGATGCCCTCAATAAACTCCTCCAGAGTCACCTGTGGCGAATGCGACGAAGTGGTACCAAGATGCCACCCACACCACCGCGTCAAATTGCGACTTACTGCAAGGTTCTAGATCTGCCAGGAGCGGGACTGAGTCTGAGTGGCCGCATGTAACCTGAAAAAAAAATATTGACCAAACAGGGACAGACCCAACTTGAATTCAGGCCAAAATGGTTTGGCCTCACCGGGGATGTCACAGATGAGGTGAGTTTAGGGCGTCAGGCTTATGTGATGTCAGCAGCAGCACCACTTCGCGTTTTAGGTGCAGGGCTTCAAGGTTTAGGGTTCGTCCACTCATGCGCTGCCGAGCAATCAAAATTGAGAGAGGCTCCTGCTCTTTGCCTACAACTCCTTCAGCCGAGGTACTCCACAGGAAGCATAAGCACGGCAATACAGATGTTGACAACAGTATTTATGTAGTGTTGCTAACAGAGGCAATTAAGAATAGCTTGCATACCAGACCTCAACTAAAAGTCCCTACATTGACAATCTAGGCTTAGGTTTGGAAATCCACCTTCACATGCACCAGTATTGGGTGGATAATCATGGTAATACGAAAATTTAGATCCCTTACTATGACCGCAATGTAATCTGTTCCCGGTAGGGGCAGTACCTAAGGGATGGTCTCATGCCCGGAATTGTGAGACTTAAATAAACACGAAAAAGTCGGTAGAAGCTACGGTCCGGCAGGGCAACCCCACCGTCTTACAACTCGTACTGCACATCCCGAAGACCCCGGCGGCTTGAGAAGAACCAGGTTTTCCAGAATCTCAACTACCGGAAAGGCGCTTTCACTGGCCTCGCCGCGGGAGTTCTAAGGACCCCTCGAAATTAAGAATCCCAACAACACCCGTGTATAACCTCCAAACTCCAAAAAGGCCTACATGCCGCCTATACCCCTGAAAGATTTCGTCCACTAAGCGTAGCAAGGACTTGCTCCGGCCTCTCCATCCCCGTTATCCTGAGCGATGCTTGGCATACACAGTTTAGACACGCGCATCGCACAGGCAGACACAGTTTAGGGTTTAGGGTTTTAGGCGCTGGATGCAATAGTGCGCAGACATGCCCACCCCAAGACCTCCCAAACACTACTCATGCACGAGCCTAAACCCAGAAGCCACGATTAGCATGTCCCGCCACTGCACATTGGGACGGGGCGGTCAGAGAACAATCCAGGATGACGATGACCGAGGAAAGATTTGGCTTTGCAACAGGGAGCTGCCGGTCCCTCTCACGACCCTATCCCGCTCCGGGTCACATGAGCTGCCCGCCATAACTCATGCGTGCGCCCTAGCCGATGGTCTTTCCCAAATGCTGTAGAGCAAAGTTCAGGTTTTGCGCGAGGAACGGTCTGGGCCGAAGGGCGCTCCCATGGTTCTATCCCACTCCGGGTCACGTGAGCTGCACGCAATAACTTGCAAAAGCATGCTACTTCAATCGTCTTACCCAGCTGCTTTGGAGGAAAAATTAGGTTTTGCGCTAGGGGACGGTCTGGGCCGAAGGGCCCTCTCATAGTTTGATCCCGCTCCGGGTCACGCGAGTGGCCCGCCGTTACAAGAATTTTCTAGCTAAGGGTTGCGCTCCATTACAAGACTTTTTATAGCTAGGGGTCGCAGACGACCGTTCGGGAGGCCCTGGAATCTGGAGGCCCTGGCAAGAGCCTGGAGGCGGCCCTCTAAACGGTGAAGGGTCTCGACAAGGCCCGGATACTCTGGGAGGTTGTGGGGGATCTGGGAGGTCCTGGGAAGCCCTGCGAGGTGCTGGGAGGCTTTGAGGAAGCCTACAGAATGAGAAGGATGGTGGGTGGGTGTTGGGCTTAGGGTCCTCCAAACCCACGTGGGGCCTTAACAGCTAGGTAGGCATATTCCGGAACACTCGATCTGGTGTCATCTGCTTATCACGTGGGTTTGCCTACCTAGCCTGAAAATGGCCCTGCAAAGACTACTGACTACTGTCCTCCCCGAAGGGGAGCTTCTTGGCTCCATTTTTGGAAGGTGCACAACGACCATCTTTACTTACGCGTGTATTGTTTCTACGTATGTATGCCAAAACAACAAGATAATCAACAATGGCACAGTCTCCAGCAAATGGAACAGTGCTGCGCTTTCGTAGATGTCAACATCCAGCGTTGCAAAGTAGGCCTCGCAAGTCTTTCCAGGTTTCGTGATGGTTTACCTTACCCTTTTTTGTCTGCAGGCTTGCTCAAGTTCATGCCAAACACTAGAGCCTAAGCCCTAAACCCTGTCTTTAACCTAACAGGCCTTCAGTGCTAGGACCTTCTATCCCTGAAACTGATGGCCCTGCGGGTCAGGCCTAGACCCCATGCCCGGGTTAAGGGCTTTGGGGTTTAGGGTTTAGGGTTACCTGTTACCTGGAGTTTCCAGAAATTTCGGGAAGTGCATCATGGGCCCCCTGACTCCCGAAGTATTCTGCGTCATGGGGTTAGAACCACACTTAAAGTAGCTATATTGCTGTTGAAGTGTATTTGAGCGCTCCTTGAAACCAGAAACGCAAGTGTCGTGCCCTTTTTTTTCGAGCCCTCAGGCCTAGCCTTAAGGCCTGAAAACAGGGGTTTAGGGTTTAGGGTTTAGGGTTTAGGGTTTAGGTACCAGGGGCGCCCTCAACTTCAACACGCGCTGCAGAAAGCAAGGCTCATAAAGTCTGCTCACATCATTGCTATTGAGCCTTCCCTGTGGCAGTTCCTCTAAAATAGGGGGACCCTGATATAGACCCCGAACTACCATAGTCCTTTTTACAGGGACCCTCAGAAAGGGACCACTAATTTTGGGAAATCCTAAACCCTAAACCCTATATACTTCTGGTATAACCCCTATATCCCCGTCAAAGGTACTCCTAATTATGCGAAACCCCCGACGAGAAAATAGCTTTCCCAGCCAAAATCAAAGAAAGCCCCAACCTGCCTTTGCCACTGGGTTGGCCAAGATTTGTGTCAGCCGTTCTTCGGTGATCATCCCTGAGATTTAAGCGTCGCACTTACCCCTGTATTTGGTAGTTTCTTCGGTGATCATCCCTGAGATTTAAACGCCGAGCTTACCTGTATGTGGTAGTTTCCATAGTACGGGGACACCAGGTATAGACCCCAACATACTATAGTTCTTATGATAAGGCAGTAGCATTCACATCGAGCTGGGAGGTCAGGGGGCTGGGGGAAATGGCGCAACTCAGTCCGGGAAAGGATCTCTACAACCTGCAGACATGCACGGAATCGCACCTGTAGACAAGCCTAGGCATGCCTAAAGGCCTCACGTCATAGTCTCAGAGCGAAGCGTGGGTGGAGCCATTTGACAAGAACTCTAAAGTCTGCAAGCTGTCCAGCAGCTATTCTAGGGAGCTCATCTCATTGCGCCCTTGGTGATTCAGGTGAGGTCTGAGAGTATGGAGCGCAAGGCTCACGGGAGGCAAGCCCGTGCTAGAGCAAGAACTCTACTCTACATTCGTGTCCCCACTTAGGGGCAGTAGATGAGGCAAACTTCCACACACAAACCACGAGTGTGAGCAAGAAACCATCGCCAGAATCGTCCATCGCGTGAAAGACTTGCTCTAGCTTCTCGACGTACTCGGCCTCGACACTCAACAGCAGCTAGAATTTATAGAAACTGTATAGGGCTCGTGTCCGGAGTTTTGACCGGTTCTTCTTTTGCTTTTGGTTGTTGATGACCCTATAATCCTATACAATTTCTTTTTATCCTGGGCTTGAGGGTTTAGGGTCTGGGGGTTGGGGTTTTGGGTTTGGGGTTTAGGGTTTGGGGTTTGAAGTTTAAGGAAGTGTACTGTATGGGCCCACGTAGAGTTAGATGGGGCTATATGGGGACATCCGCTTAGGGTGTCTAGCGTTTAGGGATATTGCCCCCAATCATGGAGAATCAAATGTAAGAACAAAATGGAAAATGAAATGGGTTATAGGGATACTTGCCGACATTATGGTCCTAGATATCTTGTATGATGATGGTAAAGGGTACCTCTAATAGGCATCATAATGAGATTGGCAATTGTCTAGGCCCATACATCAGGGCCTAGGGTGTATATAGGGTGTAGGTGATAAGGCCGAGGGTTTAGGGAATTAGGATTGGGGCTGTAGGGTTTCAGGGTTCCGCGTCTAGGGAATATGAGCAAGGTAATAGGATTAGGGCTTGGGGTTGATCAACTCAAAGTAACAGCCAACGTATTAGTAATGATGCTAAGGATTATAATCGCAAGAATAATGGTAATATGAATGATAAGAATATTATACTAATAGTAGAGGTGTTTTGCTAAAAAAATAAGGCCAGGACTTGAGTGAAGGCCCGCGACGGAATAACTCTGCAGTGCTTAATCGGGGATGGAGGAAGGGTTGTAGGAATAGGAATAGTAATAGATAATAAGGAGGTATATAATAACAGTCTCAATAATAGTAATCATAATAGTCATGATAAAACTAACAATAGGAATAATGATGAGAATTTATGGGATTCACAGGTCAACGAATCAAATGGGACGGACCAACCTCATTCCCAAAAAGCACCGGTAGACAAATCGTTGAGAACAAGGCAAACGCCGACCGAGAATTTGGGTTTTGCGCTTTCGGCCTGTGCTCCTTGTATTGTGAGGCCAGCCCTAAAAGAAGCTTTGCAGACATCATTGATGGTTTCGTAGGATTACGACAGCCGACAACGTAAGGCTGTCTGTGCAACATGACCTCTACACACCCCTCAAAAAGCTGCAACTGACGAAGTCTCTTGGGGCCCCTTCTCCTGGCCAGACACCCAAAGACGACAAGACTAAAGTAGTACCCAAGTAAAAGGCGAGGATCTGGTGCGACTAGCCATTATCGGATGCAAATGCAAAACTAAAGCGTTCCTTAGGAAAGTGTGGGGCGTTGTCAAAATCATCCCTGTGAAATTTTGAAGCGAAGCCCCATATCCCTACTATTGATACTACAAATCCTGCATGACCTTAGCATATTGTAGTACCACAACTTGCAAGGTATAAGGTATATGCACAGGATCATGCAGGATTTTAGTATCCACCCGAGTGTCCCCTGGGCCCCACTTGTTGAGAAACTGCCATGTGCGACCCTGGTATGGTGATGCTACGGTCTCGATTTGGCAGTTTCTCGACTCCATTGGTTTAGAGTTTAAGGTCAAGGGAACCCAGGGGATGTTCGGGGATCACGGAAGGCGTATTGAGGGTCCATTTCAAGGATTATATAGGGATTGTTTTGAGAAAGACACATTTACACAAACATCTCTTGAATTAGCCTGCCCTCTAATCATCAACCCAGATACAATCCCATGTTATTGTCCATCTTCTTTGCCATTTGATGCTCCGTTCCTGGGCCTTATTCTCCCTATAATGTACTCCTAAACCGAGCACCCCTATACCACCCTAATATCTAAACCATAAACCTCATACCCTAAACCGCCCAAACCCTATATAGCCTATACTATCACCGAACGTGGGAGATCCTCAAACTATGAGAAGCCAACAGAACTGCTCTGTTTAGGGTTTAGGATTAAAGGCTAGGATTTCGGGTTTAGGGTTTAGGATTGAAGGTTTAGGGTTTAGGGTCCCAGTTGCAGTGCGGACAACTTTGGGCGAAGAACTCCACCATCCGGCCTGGCGAAAGGGACTTTGATTGCATGGCGCCTTGTGTTTGGGGTTGAGAGTATGGGGGGTAAATCCTGTCCTTGAATAGCCAAAGAATGGAAAAATTGAGAATGTGTTCTGGGGGCTCGGATGATAAAAAAAAATGTTGAGGCACAATCCTGTACCACAACATCTATGCGTCTGGGGGGTTGTGTTGTGGGGCCCATAGGTATTGTCATCAATCGCATGACAAGCCAAGGCCATTCACTGCTTCTTGCAGAACTGGAGGAAACCTTGCCATTAAGATCTCCATTATACTGTAATTCCTATAGTACAACGTGGTGGCGTAAGATTTCCTCCATCCACAGGACTTAGAGGGTCAAGGGCACAGTGTATGTGCGGGCCCATTATGAGGCTAACCCACAACGCCAAACTCCTCAGGAACATAAGCCCTTGATCTGCATAAGACCCAACCGAACCAGCCAACCTCTCAACTACCCTAATCTGATTCCCAAGAAGGGCCGTAGGCTAGGGTTTTAGGGTTTGGGTTTAGGGCTCAGAATTCAGACCTGATCAACAGGCGGCGACCTTTTTCGCGTCTGGAAGTAGACGTCTCTAGGAAACAATTTCTAGGCGACAGTCGGCGACAGTGTTGCAGATATCTGCCGACATATACTAAGCACCCAAAGCTTTCAACTCAAGCCAGAGCCCAAAATTCATTGTCTGGGACTCCTGGACCACGCAGCAAGCGCATTATCCTATCTCTAAACGTATAAACTCTAAAGCCTGAATGCTCACCTGGAAGCCCTACACCGGTAGCAATACATCCTAACTTCCCAAACCACACACACACACCTGTTCGAGCCTTTTTACCGGCAGTTAGTGGCAAGTAGAAAAATAGTCCCAGTAGCAAACCCTGAATAATCCCCTCTAACCATCCGTGCATCTCAAAACCTAAACCCTGAACCCTCGACCCCGAATCCTAAACTCAAATCCCAAACCCAAATCCCAAACCCCCTAAACCCCCCAAACCCTGAATCCTAAGCCCCTAACCCCCAAACCTTAAACTCTAAAACCCCTAAACCCTGCAAGCCATGGCCTCCTCCCCAGTGCTGGTCATCAGCCGCTAAAGGCGCGGCAGCGTTGGATGCGGCTTCTTCCGCCTCGCAGAAAGTGACTTAGGGTTTAGGGCTTAGGGGTTAGGGTTTCGGGTTGAGGGCTTAGAGTTTAGGGTTTAGGGCTAAGGGTTCAGGGCTTAGGGTTTAGGGCTTAGGGTTTAAGGTTTAGCGCACAGGAATGGAAAAGAAGATGCAAGCTACTGTTTGGGGTTCAGGGTCATGTAGGGGATATACAGGGAGAATGGAAAAGAAAATGGAAACCACTGTTTAGGGTTTAGGGTCTAATAGGGGATATACAGGAATAATGGAAATAGAAACTACTACACGATGTAGGGCTTAGTGTTTAGGATTTCAAGTTTAGAGCTTTAAACCCCGAACCCTAAAGAGTTTAGAGGTCGGGTTGACTTCGTAAGTGGTTTCAGAACTACGTGCCACTTTGGACCCCTACTAAGGGTTAACCTTTAGGTACCTATAATAGGAATATCAGGGAATCCTAAGGGGTTAAGGGTCTAAGGTCCAAGCTAAGTCCCAAGGAGATAATTAGTGTGTATTACTGAGGCTGTAGGGCTTGGGGCGTAGGGGATGGAGCTAAAGAGTTAAGGGCGTAATCTCAACTTGTTGAAGGGTTCGGAAATTTCTGATGTTAGACTGAGGGCTGGGAGTTTGCGGGCTAAGCAACTGGGAAGTGCGAATGGTATTGTTTAGATATAGTAGCTTCCATTTTCTTTTCCACTATCCCACTATATCACCTATATATCCCCTATAATCCCTATAGAACCCATGATAGTAATTTCCCTAAACCCTAAACCCTATATAACCCCATTATAGTAGTTTTCATTTCCTTTTCCATTATCCCAATAGGTGCTCAATAGTTTGGGGTGTAGGGCTTCAGGCTTTGTGGTTTGTAGGGCGTAAGGGTTCGAGGTTTAGGGGTTCAGAGTGTGTTGTTTGAGCGTGTGCGGTTTGAGGAGTTCAGAGTTGGGGGATTAATGCGGGGTTCAGGGGTGAGGAGTTTGGGGTTAAGGGCTTCAGTGGGCAGAGGCTCCGGGGCTCAGGAGTGAAGATCTGATTCAGGAATGCGAAGTGAAGCACATCGAAGCCCCAAACACCAAACCCTAAAAAAGGCTAGTGATCTTCTCTCCACATGTGTCAAATTCAACTAGAATCAGAATCTTCCAGCTTACACGCTGAGGGTATGGTCTTGAGTTGGTGAGGGTTTCGGGGTATTGGGTTGGATGTTCTGCTCTGTCTAGCACTGACATTGCAAAGTGCGACCGCTCCTGCCACACATTCTGCTAGAACGGGAATTTCGGCGATTGATGATTCCCTCCTGCCTGCTGTGAATGAGAAAATTACTCTTGTTCAGACCTCACCCGAACAAACTATCAAGATCACGAGTATTCTGGGTAAAATCTCCACCTGAACAAACTACACCGCGGAACTCCCAGCCAAAAATGGAATCCTGCAACACGTCCCCCATAAATCATTGCAGGAAGTAAGAATCAGGAACAGTGGGGACCCCAACTAATTTGGGGCTCAGGACTTAGGACTCAGGTTTTAGGAATTCGGGCTGTGGATCTTGAAGTGGCAAGAGGGTTTCCAGAGCTGAGGGATAAGACATTTGTGAGGCTTAGGCACTTTCGGGGCCTCAGCTACACAGGAGGTTCCTAATATCATCCCTGTCGACTGATTCACGGAAACCTTTTCTTCCCTAAACCCCGAACCACGTAATCCTCATATGAGCCATAGTCCGAACTCCTAGTATCCCCCTTAGTAACCCCTATACTAGTCCCCTATATAATCCCCTAAGCCCGCATTTACATTCACTTACCCGGTCCCCTTAAGCATCCACCCTCGGCGCTGGGCCCTTAACAAGTATGTTATAGTAGCTTTCATAATTTCTCTTCTACTCCTGCTGAAGCACCCGTAAGTAAAGCTCCAAAACGCCAGATCCCCCCATGTTCCTGCGCTTCTTGTCGGCCGGGAATCTGCGGCTGAACATCTGGAGCCTGCACATTGCCTGTCACAGGCACCTATGGGATTGGGATTTAGGACTTAAGACTTGGGATTTAAGACTTCGGGTTAGGACTTACGGCTTAGGGCTTCGGATTTAGGATTCAAAACTTAGGATTCACGATTTAGGATCGAGATTACTTGGCTGACCCTCGGGGTTTGGGGTTTAGGGTTCAGGAAATTGCAGAGACAGTGGTACGCAACATGTCCTCTAAGGCTCTTGGGCCATCTCAACCCGATAGTTCCGACTAAGTCCTAATGCAGGGGCCAAATAAATGAACACAGGGTTCTGGGTATGGCCTACTGTAATTCCTAATTCCTAAGCCCTAAACCCTAAACCCTGTAAATCTGTACAGGCCATTAAGGAGTAATGTTGGTAGTTATGCTGTCTTCTACACCACGTTAAACTGAGTCTGCCCCCAAGGTCGACCTATGGTAGTTTCCCCAAATCAAGAACCCTACTATGGACACGAAAATACTATCATCCTTATTCTGAGGCCCCTGAAAAGGTACCCCTAATTTTGGGAAATCCCCATTTGGGGGCAAGAGTTGTGGCGAAGCAGCTCAAACTGAGTTCTTCCGCATCCGCATGCGGGAACTTCTTAAAATTGGCGTACGCCATAGACCCTAGGGATATGTCGGGACTACCAAGGGATTGGGAGTCCCTATTTAGGATTCTATACAGATTGAATACTTTTTGCAATACATGAGCTACTGTCTAAACTCCTAGAATCCCCCTTAATAACCCCTACAGTAGTCCCCTATATAATCCCCTATATAACCCCCCTTTAAGGAGTTTAGACTACAATTCACACGCCCCAGAGCCCTAGTCAGGTTCTTGAGGCTCTTTGCGACTGGGCTCCTGCTCATGCTCTGAACCTTACACAGGCTAGCTTCAAAGCTGATTGTTGGGGGAGCTTGGGGGTTTAGGGTTTAGGGTTTAGGGTGTAGGGTTTAGGGTTTAGGGTTTAGGGTTTAGGGTGTAGGGTTTGGGGTTTGGGGTTTAGGGTTTAGGGTTTGGGTTTAGGTTCTCAGGTTACAGGCATCGGGTTGGCAAGGGGGACCCTTCCGCTTTTGCGAGATGAATTTGGAGTTGTCTGGTGGACCCTTGGGACACGGGGACTCATCCAGGAATTCAAGGGGTCCCTTGAAGACTGTATCGTAGTTTCCCAAAATTCGGGGTACCTTCTTGGGGTTGCCCATAATAAGGACCATAATATTCTGGGATCCATATTCGGACAACCTGATTTCTGTAAGTGCTGTTTTGAGCAATTCTCTTGTGGCCTTTGCAAGGAAGATGAATCCTTGCTGCCTGGCCGTAACCCGTCGATCCCAAGCATGACACCAAAAACACTAAAAACATATGGGTAGTTCCCAAATATTAGGTACCGTAATATAGTCTATAGCGAAAAGGAGCCCATAATGCTGAGAAGAACCCATATGAGTCAAAGGGTTTGGGGTTGAGCTACAGCCATTATTTCCCATATAAACAACGGAAAATGCCACAGAAACGAAAATGGAAAATGAAATGGAAAGTGGGATTATCCACGGGGGCTATGTAAGGATACAGTTTTCCAAGCATGAGTAATGGACATGGCTCCTCTTCAGGAAATATACTAGGGACTAAACTAAACTACCATAGGGACTCCTATGTCCAATCCTGGTCTATGGGATTCGGGTCGCATGATGCCTAGGCTTTATCCTTGAGAGTGGGAATCCTAGCGCTGATGGACGAACCCGTACGCTACCAGACCTTTCTAAGGCTGAAGTAGGTAGGACGCTGTGGGAAGTCATCCATCAACCATTTCATGGCTTCCCATGGCCTAGCGTCGGTATGTGGTCGCCCACCCAGTGCCTTAGGCAGCAACGGCTTTTTTGAGGAATCTTTCGCGGAAGCCCTACTCGCGAACGTTAACTGAATTTCTACCTGAAACCTATACATCGATAAATATATATATATATATATGAATAGGTGCATACATATATAGATATGTATATAGATAAATATATCTATTTATATGGGCTTCCAAAAATATGTGTCCCTTTATAAAGGGGTCCAATAACACGGATTAAACATGATGCCTACACTGGGGTCCACATGTGAGGAAAGTACCATATTCAGCTTACATCTAACACCTCCTACTGTGGATGGAGCAACTCTTACACCACCCACCCTAAACCCAAATCATATTTTCTGGAAACCATGTCTGAACCCCCAGGCATGAGCCCAACCTTCTCCTTCGAGCTCGGGTTTAGGGTTTAGGAGTTTAGGGTTTAGGCTTTAGGGTTTAGGAGTGAAATCTTGAGCCGAAAACTCATACCCACTCAACCCGAAGTCTCAAACCCGAAATATTCTAGTAGTTTCCAGGTTCTTTCTTTTCCCGCGCACCCCAAAAACCCCTGCACACCCTAAAACCCAGACTCCTAAACCTCAGCCTTCATCCCCCGAAACTCCCTTCATGCCTACACCCCGAACCTGTAATTCTACCAGTAATCATGATAATAGTAAGAAGAGCAAGAGTGATAGCAAGAATTGTGATAATGATATAGTAGTGTTGATTTTCTTTTGCATACTAAAACCTTAAATCGTAAAAACCCAAACCTCCCTAATGATATCCATTGCCTGTTGCATTCCGAGATCTATCCCTATATTACCCCTAGATATCCCCAAAAATCCCCCTTAAACCGCAAACCCTAAACTTTTAACCCCAAACCCAAAAACCCGAAACCCTACACCGCTAGTTACCCTAACCAGGCAGAGGTGCGCCACGTTATGGCTAGCCTCGCTGAGGGCCTGCAACGCTGGACCCACCTTCAGGAAGGACACCTGAGCATGGAGGGTAAGAGGCTTTAGGGTTTAGAGTTCAGGTATATGGTACTTTCCGCAAACAGGGGAACCCCAATATAGACCCCAAAATACTATATTCCTTATTATGGGGACCCCCAAAATGGTACTCCTAATTTTAGGAATCCCTCATATTTGGATTTAAAGAGGACATATAGGAATCTACAAGGATTACATACGGGCTTCTAGCGGGTGAATAGGGATGCATTATCACATTGGTTTGGGGTTTGGAGGCTCTGGTGGCTGAGAGGGTAAAGAAATCGTGTTTAGGGTTTGTGGTCTGGGCTTGGGGTTTGGGGTTTGGGGCCTGTAATGCTTGAACTAAGTAACAAGAAGTGGTACCTCAACGAAGCATGCCAAGCGTCTCGAGGGTTTTGCCTCACACTTAAGGATGCAAGTTTCAGCGCTTAGTGTAAAGGTTTTCTGGTAAGGGGGGGAGGGGGGGGGGGTGGGGGGGGGAACCACCTAACCTTATGAACATAACATTCTTGCCAATGAGAACAGCCACGAGTGGAACATGACATAAAAGATCAAATTTCACAGTCATTCCCCCGTGGGACGGCGCACCCCACCCCCCACCCACCCTACCCGCCACCCCCCGGCACCAATCAGGATGCAACCTTCAAGTGGAAATGGTTGTTGGTCAGGCGAAGGATGCCAACTAAACTATCCGTAATCTGTCTCTATATCGGAGAGTACAGTCTTTCCTGTTTACGACACTACTGACAGCACCCTCGAGACGAAGGCAAGCATAGGTCATGCGTTGAAGGATTTTCTAGGCGTGCGTAGAGTTGAGGGACTAGGGTTTTGGGCCGCCCGTAGTGGCTTCAAAGATCTATGGGATTACTTTGATGACTAGATTATGAGGCCCTGCTACTTGTCAAAGAAGTGTTGTTTGGAGAAACTAGAGTGCCCCTTGAGTAGATAGAATATGGCTTTGAGTAGATTGTAATAAGATCCCCATATACCCCATATTCTATCTACTTCAGGGGGACTATACCCCTGAAAGATCTGCCAAGAGGATGACTTTTTCTGGAGTAGCTGCATGGTGGTGAGTGGTGCCTGCACAGAAGGCCACTCCAGCAGGCTTAGGCCAGTTTAGGGTTTTGGGGTTTAGGGTTTGGGGTTTAGGGTTTGGTTTAGGGTTTAAGGTTTTAGGGTTTAGGGTTTAACCCTTTTTAACCCGATATCCCAGATCTTAGGTTACAGGATAGCTCATATCTTAGCGGACGGCTACTCTGCCTTGGAGACCTTTCAACGAAACACCCTGCCTGACTACTAGAGGCCCGGACTGATAAACTGCTTTTCCAAGGACCCAGATTTGAGAATTTTCGATTGAGGGTTTGGGGTTTAGGGATCAGTGTATAATCCTTACTCGGGGGATGTGCTACATCGGGAGGCTAGGCCACTGATTCATGGGCTCAAGTTTTTCTGAAAGCAAAATACTTGGATCGAAATCACAACTCTCACTTTGAGAGCCCTACACCCTAACCAAAGATCTAAAGCGACGCATTAATCACGAGACCTGAGCCTAAACCGTGGGCTACAGGTCAGCCGGCCATACTCAGTGAGCATAGCCAAGCAGCCGCGTCCATCACCATAGGCGAATGTATGATCTCAATGCCTCGGGCGCAACCCTAGAAGTCTAGAAGCGCAGTTTCGTTTAAGGCCTGGCCCGCGGGCTTGCCAAAATAGGGGTAGTGTACTGGGGTCTGTATTGGGGTTTGAGTGCCAGTTCAGGAATTGCTGTAGCAGGAGGATGAATTGTCCAATAGGGGAGAAGCAAATAAGTGCCCATGGAGAGAGAGTAACCTTAGACACCATGGGAACAACTTTGACTGAAATGAAATGTTCCCTAAGCCCCCATGTTCTTTTCCATTCCCAGAACCTTCAGGCCTCTAGTAGAAACAGTACTCAGTACGTAGTTTCCATTGTCTTTTCCACTCCCTAAACCCGACTGGCAAGGCAGGAGTCACCCTGGCATATGATTTCGGGTTCAGGGTTCTGGGCTTCTTCCCTTTGCAAGTCTATGGTTTTGAAGACAAGAACAGTCAGATCACCTACCTACAAGGAGCAGCATGAGCAACCTAGGTTTTCTGCCTGCATCAATCGACATAAGAGCCGCCAGCCTTGAACAATCAGGGGCCATCGTGATCTTGGGAAAGCTCTGTACGCAGGGAATGTACAACCCTGTAGAGACGTCCACGCATACTCTTGGGCTTGTGTTTTTGACAAGTTCCTTGTTTGGAGTGCCGTGTGGCTGTGACATGTTCCCAGTCTCGATGAAGTTGCAGGTGACAAAAAACAGGCAAAAGTCGTGGCAATAGGATTGTCAACAAGGACTCCTCGTTTTTGCAATCTCTGCGTTTCTATGGCACTGGTAACCCTACACCCTATACATCCCTATATATCCGCATATACCCCTATATATCCCTATCCATCCCCATAATATACACCCAATATATCCTTATATGTATCCTTATATGCCCCTATATACCCCTACCTCTCCACATACATATACACATAGGTTAATAACCCCTATAACCCATATAGTACCCCTATCCCCATTATTAGCCACGGTTTGGGGTTGGGGCTCGGGCCCGCTGCTTTGCATATGCTGTAACAAGCTTACTTGGAGGTTCATGGGACATAGTAACTAGTTATAACTGGGGTTATAACCCTACTTACAAGTGGGGTAACCCCTATAAAGCCATGTAGAGGGGCTATAAGTAGGGTTATAAGCCCAGTATAAGTAGTTACTACTAAGTCCCATGAACCTCCAAGTATGTCTCGGCAAGCTCACCCTGGTACTCCTGAACCGCTTTTCCAGGGTCAGGTGTAAGGCCTAGGAGGGTTTCAGGGTTCAGAGTTTCAGAGTTTAGGGTTGAGGGCTGGGGGTTTAGGGTTGCGGGCTGACGGTTGTAGGGGTTTAGCGTTAGGGGGTTTAGGGTTCAGGGTTGTAGGAGGGCTTAGGAGTAAAAAGCATCGCCATTGTACCAAGTTCTGTCCATGAGAACTCGGAAACTCAAGCCAAAACCTTGAGAAATCCCACCTTGGCATTAAAGTCAACACATGCTCCTCCATGCCTTTTCAGAAGAGCTCAAGGTTGCAACCCAAGGGAAAGGGCCGTAGTGTGGCCACATGAACCCCCAACCCTCAAGCCGACAGAAAAGGCTGGGATCCCTACATGGTAGTTTCCCTAAATTACTGTTCCCAAAATGGGGGAAATGTGTATAGGGACCCGTATTATAATGGGAACCCAAATATAGGACCCCGTATTATAGGGAATTTAGACCAATAACCACATGCA
>CAJNIZ010043918.1:41007-53413 GCA_905231905.1 Symbiodinium pilosum
AAAAAAAAAAAAAAAAAAACTCACTCCGCTGATTGTGTATTACGCAAGAGGACTTGAATTTTCAGAAGCAGAGAAGCACACATCCCACACTGACACCCCAAAAACCTTCGGCTACGTATGCTTCTCATTGCCCACTTTGCCTTCTTCCGCAACCTCTCCACGACGGCTTGTTCGGCGTCGTTGTTCGCAGCATCCAAAGTATCCTCCACTCGAAGCATCTCCCCTACCCCTCATGTAGAAGAGACATCTGTGCACATGCCGTGTTCCCTGCCAGCAGACAGACTACCATCCAAGCAAGCCCCATCCAAGCAAGCCAGCACGGACGTCCCCCAAGACTAGACCCCTTCCGACAGGGTTTTCCAAGGATCACGTACAAAAAAGACTTGCTGACTGGTTCTTAGTAGGGCATAAGAGAATACTATTCCCTGTGCGCTTGTTGGGTATACAGGACGGACGCCTTGAAGCGATAAACCCATGCCTAGGATTCTCAACGGAGGGTACACACTATCTGGGGTGTGCGGGTATGCAGAGGGCTCCAAACCTCAAATCCTAAATCCACACAGCTATGTGGATTTAGGATTTAGGGTTGAGGGGTCGAGGGGTCATGAAGAACAGGTCCTAAATCCTAAACCCAGAAATACCCACATGGAAACCTAGGCCGTTGCTTCGAGAACCTACTTATGATGATTGTCACACCGGGTTACTGCCTCGGCGTCCATCATCTAAAACTTCTCCAAGTCTAGCCTTTTGGTTGATGTGGGGTTTTATATTGCACTGGAATGCTAAGGGCTATCCACTGGACAGGTATGACTATACCCTAGCACTTAGACCGCGTAGGTTGTTGCAAGGTTAGACTTTAAGCCCGAACCACTGACCTAATCTCGCCCTGCAGAACCCATTGCAAAGAGCTTCGTGCATTCTGTGTGCGCTGTGCTGACAAATTCATGCCAGGCCGCTTTGAGGAAAATTGCCGAAATCACTCTAATAACGGCAAAGACGATGATCGTTATGTACCTCGAGATTTCTGAAGTTTTCGATTTGTGCAGGGGAAGGTGTTAAGAACCTGACAAGGCACTAGTGAAAGTAGGGCGCTGTAGCTTTCAAACCGCTTACGACTTCAGTCCTTGCTTGCCTAGGTTCAGAGGTGTCTGCTGTTCTGCTGTTTGGCCCAAAGCTTCATTCTCGGCTGCGGAGGAACGACAAGGCTCTAGACCCTGGGAGGAGCCAGGTAACCATAACAGCCTACTTCATGCCTGCCATTACGGCTCAGTTGTGACCTGGCCAGTTATCCCAATAAAGCCTACTTAGGTTTGGCTTGCTATGGCTGCAAGTCCATTTTGCTGCGGCTACTGGCTCATCAGTACACTGCATGAGTCTGCGCGGTATGCTTCATCAACCGGGTGTCAATGTAGCATGTGACAAATGCCAGATGCACAATGACCGTGGCCAACCATGCGAGGCATAGTCTAAAGTCTAAACTCCTAGTATCCCCCTTAATAACCCGTATAGAAGTCCCCTATATACTCAGCTATACAACCCCCCTTTTAAGGAGTTTAGACCCTAAACCTTAGACCCTATAAAATCCCCTATATACCCCCCTTTAAGGAGTGTAGATTATGCCTCATGTGCAGACAAGATTCTGAGGCTCAAGGTTCGAGGATCAGAGTCCGCATGAGTTCAGGAACCACAAAGGCGGTTCGGGGTTTAGGGTCTAGGGTTTAGGGTGAGGTTCCCTAAGCGTGCGCGGCAGTCTACATGATAAGACTCTTCGTGAAGCCTGCCTCTAAACAAGTATGTTAAGGGTTTAGAGTTTAGGGTTTAGAGTTTAGGGTTTAGGATTCAGGGGTTTACCTAGACCTGCCCAAAGATGGCCTTTTAGGTCGGTATTGGGGTGTTGAGGGCTTAGGGCTTAGGATTTCAAAGTTAGCATTTAGGATTTAGGGCTAGGATTTGGAATTTAGTCTTCTGCTTTACGAAAATGAACCCCTAAACCCCAACTCCAAGAATTCCAGGACCTTGACCCAGAAATTCCTGAGGTTTAGGGTTCACGGCTTAGGATAATTTAGGGTTCAGGGCTTAGGGTTCAGCGCTTAGGGTATTTTAGGGTTTAGGGCCCAGGGTAATTTAGGGTTTAGTTTAGGGCTTGGGGTTTGGGGCTCAGGGTAATATAGGGTTCCCCAAGCCCTGTGAGCCATAATCACCATGACCTAAGCCTGAAGCAGGCGAAGGCTAGAGCAGGAACTGGCAGGAAGGGCACGTCACAAAAAAGATCACAAAGCCATGACTCACCTTGGATGTGCACTTTGGGGGTCCAAGTTCAGGCTCCTGGCCTTTGTTGTTTCAGATGTGTGCATACTCCTTGAGGTAGATGGATTGTAGAGGCATTTGGATCGTGGTTTGAGGCTGCGCGGCTATGCCTACAGTCGGGCCTTGACGGCTAAGAGTCTAAGAGCTTGCGAGTTTGGGTTTCATTGCTTGATACCACTGATGCCATCGGAGTTGCCAAACCTGCCAGCCCGAATCACTAAGTTGTGATGAGAACAGGCGCTGAAGATCTGCAATCATAGCCAGGAGCTTCCTCAAACTAATAATGGCGTGCCCTGTTGGGGCGCGTATGAATGATGAGAACGCTGCTGAAATGGCTTATGGCCTCTCAAAGCAAGAACGGACGATGAAAAAAACATGCACCTTGCCTGAACCCTACATCCCAGGCCACTATCCCAAGACAGAATCATACATTTGCCCAGGCCGCCTTATCCAACACTGGCCTCACGTTGGTAGGCCAGTTGCCTGCACACCATGAGACCGTACATCTAAGTTGACAAGGCGGTCTGAAGCACGGCGTCTTGAAAGGGTTGGGACTTGCTTGAATGGTCCTAGGTAGAGAAGTCATCCCGGGCCAACACACACAGTGCCCACGCCTGACTTGAGTGGTATGCTACATTTGACAGGTTCGTCTTTAACATCATTCCTTCCACAAAGAAACGAAGGTTAGGCGGCGCCATGTCCAGCAAACTTGCACGGCATCGCAGAGCATTGATGTGCAGACTTGGTTAGTGTGCAGATGCAAATAATTTTGGAAAGAGCGCGCATATGGGGCAGGCAGTCCGACAGTCAGACCTGCAAGGCAGACAGTCAAACAGACAGGCTCGCAGAGGGCAGACAGTCAGACGTGAAAGGCAGATGGTCACACAGTCACCTTGTGCGTCTGACGGTCTGACTGTCTGCCTTTCGCGTCTGACCGTCTGCCTTGCGGGTCTGACTGTCAGGACCTCAATCTAATTTTGACTAGCTTCCAGTGGAACGCGCTGCCAGGCTTGCAGACTACACAAAACTGCCAAAGCAAGAAGCTCGTCACTTCGCCAAAGCCAAGCGGCACAGAAAGTGTTCCATGAAATTTTCCCATCCCAAGCATCACACAAAAAGGAATTAAGAACTGGTGGGCCTGAGCAAGAAGCGAAGGAACAAAAAGAGCCTAGAACTCCTGAAAGAAGATGATGCATGTGCGCGGTTGCGGATATTACGGCTTGGGTACTCTAGCAGATAAACTGATGCAAAAATACAAAGAACTTTTGCCTAGTCATGTCCAACAGTTGGCGACAAGACCAATCTCCCACGCTCCAAGGTCACATCAGGCATGTTCAAAGCCACCAAGCTAAGCAGATAGCAGCCCACCTGATAGCTCCCCGCGTGGAAATGCCCTGAAAATCTTGCCTCATTCCAAGCCTGCTTGTTAAGGTGCAGCGGCTCCTCAAAAAAAAGAACATCCTAAACTTCCTCGTGGTTGCTAGGGAATTAAGGGACTATAGTCCCTATATAAATCCTGAAATGATATGGTCCCTTATTCACTACTAGCCAGCAAGGAGAACACCCTAAACGGAGTGCCGTGACCTATCCCAAAAGTTGAACCAAAAGCAAACCCCCGAGCCGCGGAGGGCCTGCAAAAGTTATTTCCTTGGCTTGGCAGGGATTGGGGGGGCTCTAGTTGCGGGACATAGAGGGATTCTGGGGCGTCCTGATTAGTGGATATACAAGAATTCTGGGTGTACAGGGATTACGTACTCCATTGTGGGAGATGGCTTCAAAAACAAAACATTGCCTAAGAGGAGCCAAGTCTCGTACAGCGTGTAAAGCGCCCGATAGGCCGTGCCGTAGCGCAACCAAACCTTCAGCTGAATTCTGGGTTGCTGTTAAGGAACTTATTTAGCAAGTTTACTATACTGATGAAACACGATTATTTACAATATACAACTTTCAGCTTCTCATTGTGAATCTGCTCAGTTTGTAGCGCCGAATGTTACCCAGACCTTACAAGAAAAATCATCACAACGGCCAACTTCCACTTCAAAACAATGAGTATAAAGGCTGTTCTTGTGGGTATTTGGGAGGCCCAGGCAAGATCGTATGGGCCAAGTTGGGAAGATTAGTTTTGGTTCCAGAAGAAATGTCAATGCGCCAATGCGTCTCTTGGGTTTGGGGTTTAGGGTTTTACAACAAGCAGTACATCACAACCATAAGAATTTTGCATGATTTGTGGGTTTTTTTTGGGGGTGTGCCTATAAAAGGGAGAAGGATATTTTCGGCGCATATTCGGGTTCCACCTACTTTGTTTACTAAGCCCAGTTAGGGTGTCAAGGCGAAGGCCGTATCACGGCGCCTGCCTGTCTCGCTGGGGATTGTAGAAGGGATTATATGCCTCTATACATGGGTTATTCAGAGATAGTGTGGTGTATATGTATATATAGATGGGAAAGGATTTTGGGGGGAACATTATGCCAAGAAAGAAGAATCAAATGCAAAGGCAGCTGGAAAACTGGGATTGTATAAGCATTTAGGGTTTAGGGCCGGGTAGGCCTATTCATGAAACACTTGCCGGAAATTGCACGAGCTCAAAAATGTAACCTTCCTTGCCATATCTGCAGGTTTTCTTGGAAAGCAGCTCGTCCTACTGGCGCTGTAGTGGGTTTCTGTTAAGGAAATTCCGATTAAGTTACTACTAAGGAAACCCGGCTATGTTCTCATACCCATATTATGGCAGCTTCACTTTAATTCCTCAACAGCAACTCAGTTTGAGGGTTGTACCCTCCTTATATAGTCCTTGCAAGCAATGCCTGTACTCCCTCCCCTAGCCACTCTTAAGCACCAGTCAGCTTAAGTCTTAAAACGTAAAGCCCATAAACCCCTAAAAACCATTGAAAACCCAAAAACCTGAACTTCCTAAACCCTGCACAGTAGCTTCCATGTTCTTTTGCCATTCTCCCAAGATGTCACCCTTCTATCCTCTAAATAACCCCTATATAGCCCCTACCCCCCCACCCCCCTAAGCATGTTCCCAGGCGAGGTGCGCGCTCAGGCCTAACTGGCCCAGCATCGCCAAACAGCATCAACCCAGACCCCCTAAAGGATCCAACAAATGGAACCCTCCCAAATGACCCCCATTACTACATTGGGGAAACTAGGGGATTATTAGGGGGTCCCATTTTTTGGATATTTTAGGGGGTCTGGGAAGTCAGAAGCTTGTGGGCGCTGAATATGTGTCTACTTGGAGGGTCATGATGACTTAGTTAGTAGGTTAATAACCCCTATGAGCCAATATCATAACCCCAGTTATCCCAGTTATCCTACTTACTAAGTCCCCATGACCCTCCAAGTAGGGTTCAGGGTTTAGGGCTAGTGCAAGTAGGGGGGGTATTCCCATCATGAAGAAAGCCAATGGAAGAAGAAAAATTGTGTCCACTGTAGTAGAAGCTACTAAACTCTAAGCGCAAATGCTGCGATTACCGATAACCCTTGGGCTTGGCATTTGCAGTGGACAGATCAGATGGGGAGCCTTGCATCATGGACACTTTTGTGCCTCCTGAACCACACGAAGAACTGCTGGGAGGATCCAATATCCTACGCCCTCTGGGTTCACAGGAGTTTCTTGCTTGATCCTTTACACCTACTCTCTTTGCTTTACGCCAGAGAGAACTTCGTGCCGAAAGGAACAGAGAACTTCGTGCCCAGCAGCCCACTGTCTGTCGCTCAAATCCATCTGGGGATCCAGAATGAAGTCCTGCTCGGCCCCACTGAGCAAAATCTACTTTGATGGAGCCTGAGCTTACGTTGAAACATCTACGTACCGTAGGGGCTTAAATACTTGCCCTAAACCCTAAACCTTAAACCCTAACCCTAAACCCTAAACCCAATAGCAGTTTGAGGCCCTGCTTGAGGTGCCCTAGAAGTATAATATGGTAATATATAGGGGTTATATTGGGGTAGTGGAAAAGAAAATGGAAACTACTATAGTATGCTGATGTTATATTGGGATAATGAAAAATGAAATGAGAAAACTACTGCAACATAATTCTTAGAAGGGATGTAGGCCTATAATATAGGTACTTCCCTAAGCCCCTGCATTACGCCATGAAGTGCCTGCAAGTAGCGGTGTCAGACTGCACCTTATTTTATTCGTAGGTAAGAGCTAGTGGAGTGGATCCTGGTAACTACCCATATTTGGAGGTTCATGAAGTACTCAGAACTGGGATCAGAACCCCTTATGTGTGGGTAATCCCTATAAGCTAAACCCATTTAGGGTGAGTATAAGTTAAGTAGATAATCCGTATGAAAACTCTCGACAAGTAATCTCTTCACCTGATAGTAAACCCCCACACCCCCGTATTCTTGCATTTCCTATCTAATGTCATCATATAATAGGGCGCAATTCAGTATTCAGGAAATGCGAGGGTTCATCGTGAGGGAAGGGGATTTTCGAAAAGAGCTATAGTCCCCCTTAATATCCACTAATATAGTCCCCTATATAATCCCCTAGATAGCCCCCTTTCAGGGGTTTAGACTATAGTACATACTCCTTCTTAGCCATTTCTCAACAGGGTGCCCGGAAGCCGACTTTCTACGAATCTGTCAGCACCTAGGTAGGCATGTTACAACACTAGTGTGGCTAAAAAACTGCAAGGATGAGGAACTATAGGATGTTATCTGGTTGTAACTTGAGATTTCCTCTACCTGTTTCAGAACAGTCGCTTCTCAAAAGTGTGATCCTTTTTCGAGGGTCCCACTCTCAGTTCTGAAGAATCGCGAGACTCGGAGAAGCAGACAGAACGATTCCATGTCTGAGACACTGAAGTACTGGGGTCCGAACTTGGGATTCACATATGGGCAGTTTCAAAATTATGGGCCTTGCGGTTATAGGTTAGATGACAGCACCTAAAACTTAAGGGTACAAAAATGGGACCCTAATTCTGGGAACTACCCATCTGATGATAGCACCATACTGGGAATCTTCATGACTGGGGGGGACAAGGATATTTATTACTACCTGCCCTAAACCCTAAACCCTAAATTTCATTATTCAGGGGAACAGGGATATTCATTACTACCATAGGCCTTCTCGTCTGGGTTGTACTGTAGGGGTACGAAATCCTGCTTTCCCCGCAGAAACAACCGCCTGACAATCCCGGGTTATATGCGGTTGAGGGTTTGGGGGACTAAGTTTTGGGGATTAGGGTATAGAGCTTCAGGCCTAAGGGTTTGAGGGTTTGGCCTCCTAGACATTCAACCAACAAATCATGGATGCAACGCACACTTGTGAAGTTAGATGGTAATTAATTGGGGTTCAGAGTTGTATAGGTCCTTGTGAACCCCCGGATCCAAACATGTTCCATTTTCTTTTCTTAAATAGTCCCTACACAACCCCTCATTTAGTGTATAGCCCGAATTAAGAATTCCACGCTGCCGTCTGGATTCCAATGCAGGGAGCCAAGCAGATCAAGCTGCTTTCTCAAAGTGCGTGCTCGCTTAATTACTGGATTCAATTTTAGGGTTTAGGGCTTAGAGTGTCTGATCTGGGGGAGCTACTGGCCGTTTTAGCATGCAGCGCATGATGCCAGCATAAGCCTCTCTTTGTAGATCCTCATGGCCTCTGTCTACTGCATCACCACAAGGAACGCCCACCAGGACTCGACTTCAAAGTTTGATAGACTATATGTCCGACACTTGGCTTGGGTTCACAGCCTGCCGTACACGGTGCTGTGTCGACCTTCCGGTATCTGGAATGTAGGGCTACGTACTTCTTCCTCAGGAAGCGTTTGCTGTAGTCTCCCGGGAATGCTGGAAGTTATCTTGCGCTTCTCTGACTGCTCTCCGGCTTAGTAAGAGGAGGCAACCAACTTCTAGTTCAGCTGCGCCTTGACAGACAAGTCTGCTTCTTCGCTCAACCAGGGCAAGGCCGTGGCCTCATTGGGGTTTTTCTGCTATACATCAGGGTCCATGATATCCCAAATCTGATCTTCCGCTCTTCTATCGAGGTCAGCATGTCGTCAGCTGCTTTGGGCCAGGGCCGGTGGCCCCTTTGGGGCTTGACGTTCGAGACATGAAATTGTGCAGCCATTCTCCGAAAGAATTGACTACGGAATGTAGGAAGGGAAAAGAAGGTTGATACTACCGTATCTCATAGGGACTACTATCGGGATACAGCGTTCCTTTCCCTGCTGACAACGAGAAAGTTGAGGGTCTGGGACAAAACTCCATGCTCACCCCTGCAGTCCTGAAGCAGAGTGCCAAGCACCAGAGAGCCCATAGACATAAAGACCTCACCAGCACAGGCGGGCAAACGAGAGCTGCTTCGTGGAACAATTCCCAAAAAAACGGTGATTTTCATGCTTGGGGCCACGAGAACGCGAGGAAGCTAACATAGGGTACTGTGAGGGTTCAGGATAGACCGTATAGGGTACAATCATGACAACAAGCCCCCTTCTTGTGAAATCAAGCACAAGACTTTCTGAGTGTAGGTGGGAAGCTATTTGAAATGTTTCAGGCTTCTACATCTTGCCTTGCTTGGGGGACCTCAAGTATTCAGCATCTGGCATCTTGGGTCTAGACTTGAGGCCCAATTGGGAGTCCCATGGGTCCTACCTGGTATCCCCTAGCAGTGTTACTTACAGCTTGCTGCCACTGATGTCAGACTGCTTTCCACCGCAAAGACATCAGCAACCAGTATTGTCCGGATACTAGTGTCAGCAGCGCCGAGTTGCCAGAAACCTCTTAGCCCCAAACGGCAAACCTGTTGTCTCTGTACTTTGTGTACCTTATCATTTCCTCATGCTTGTGACTCTCGCAACAAATTCTGCCAATGCTGTGTCTAAGTATGCAAACCCTCTCGCAAGCTGTTCAAAAATCAGGTTCTGTTGGCATGGAAGAGCCATGCAGGGATGCGGAGGTGTCATTTGAAAACTATTTTGAAGTCCAACTTAAAACTACCTCAAGCATCTGCAGCTGTAACCCGCATATACCTCAGCAAACTACCTCGGGGAGTTATACTAAGAAGGGAGAAATCCCACACCCAAAAAGGATCTAAAGCGTGTCCATCCCACCCTCTTCCTACAGTCCGTACATACTTCAAATGTCTATGCACATCCCTACACAGACCCCGGCATCTAGAGCGTGCTTTTTCGGTCATTCAACCAAGTGGGATTATCTTCTGCATGTAAAAAGTCCTATGAGGGGAGGGATAGCATCTTCTTACCTATTCAGGACTATACCCCAAACCTGAAACCCTAAATCCCATCAAAACCACAAGATCTTTGCAGTGAGGTACCCCCAGGAGCACCATGGACCAACCGAGCGAAGGAAGGAAGCACTGGCACGCCTTCCTCAGCTTTCCGGGGGTTTAGGGTTTAGGGTCTGTGGGGGCTTAGGATTTTAAGGGGCTCAGTTCGACTTTACCCCAGACAATCCAGCTTTTGCAAGATATCCATAAGATGTTCTTGAACAGTTTGGGTAGGGTTGTTGGCGGCTGAAGATTACTGGCTTGATGTTCAGCTCAGTCATCCTCAGGGAACTCAAGAACTAGTTGCCGGGTTCCCTTGGATTCTTTGCATGTGCTTCTTGTAGAACACCACCAGGAGTATGATATCTCACTCTCCATTGGGGGCTATATAGCATCCGTAGAAGACGATCTCTGGGTTTAGAGTTTAGGGCTTAGGGCTTCAGTCATTATAGGGGTCCCTGCATGAGACTGATCGTCCTGGTTTTGGAATACATGGTCTACAGGCGGGCAATCTCTTCCTTTAGGGGGGGATGTTTAGCACCAGATGCTTGGAAAGAATTACATTAACATTAAACTATTGGAGAAAATTACATCGATTCTTCGGACAACGGATCTTTGAAGAGCCGCTCTTGTCTGGGAGTCCCTGTAACAAGGATTTTACTGCCCTTTCTAAGGGGGAACCCAATACTCTGGAAGAACTGCTCGAACCTGCTATAGAAATCAGATGGTCATCCCCGCTTGATCTCTGCACTAAACCAACAATCATACAGTCCCGAAATCTGTGTGGCCACAACCCTAAACCCTAAACCCTCAACCCTAAAGCCTAAACCCTAAACCCTCAACCCTAAAGCCTAAACCCTCAGTCCTAAAGCCTAAAGCCTAAACCCTCAAGCCTAAAGCCTAAACCCTAAACCCTGATCTTGAGGGCTTAAGGTTGGGGGAGCCCTGGAGTTGAATGCGTCTAGCCTTTGAGGTCACCTTCCCATGAACTTACCATGTTCTTTTCCACTTTGGAGGAGAAGGGTTTGGGGTTTAGGGTTTGGGATTAGGGTTTCGGGTTTAAGGTTCTTTGCCATTTTGCGTTCCAGAATCCTTAAACCTTAAACAATTCCTATGTAATCAATTTACCATGTTCTTTTCCATTTGATTTGCCATTTTCCCTCAAACCTAAATAATCCCTATAAAACCTTTCATTTAGTCTGTAGCCCAAATTTTCCATTCGCGGGAAGCTGAGCTATTGGCAACCATCCTGAGCTAGTTGGCTACTTTGGGATTTCGTTAAACAGAAAGGACTATAATCCTTACTATAAGGACTCACCACAAGGAGCCCCCAGCTTTTGAACCTCTTCTTCGTACGGGTTCTTAGTAATTAAGGAATAAGGGAATAGAATCCCAATATAGTATATTCCCATATTCCCTACTAACCCCTTGCAAGCATTTGGGTCTGCTTGGCAAGCCGCACCAGCAGACGGAGACCATTGAAAAGCCGCAAAGTGCGAACCATACGGATCGCGCGCAGTGCCTCCGGCTTTGGGCTCCAGAAGGGACTTAAGGTTTCGGGTTTAGGGTTGAGCGATGTGGGGATTTCAGCTTTTTTGTAAAAAGCAAAGAGACGGCCCTCCTCGTGACTTTCGGCATTTCGGAAGCCAGAGCTTTTGCGACTGTTGCCATTTTGTGGCCTCCACTACTGCTTAATGCTTAGCTAACTGCCGTTTACGCCGGAAATCCAGAGCGATGCTACATGTGAAACGTTGAGCAAAATTCTTCTGCATCACCCAAGGAAGCAATGACACACCTGCAGACGAAACCCCGGAGCCTGTGAGGCTGAAAGCATAAATCTTAGGAGGACCCCCCACGCAGTAATAGTGACGATACTGGATAATAGGGATTATATTGGGGTCCTCTTATATTCCTACTATACCACTATTACAGGGTGGGGTTCCTCCTAACATAAATCTTACGTCTCTCATTGGTTAGCCGTGACCTGCGGTGGATGGTGGACATGTAGCACCACTCAAGATCTCAAATATTCTGAAAGGGAATTAGCCACAAAGGGCAAGATATCATCCACAGCAGCACTGTGATGTAGAGGCTACACACTTGGAATGAGGTTCTGGGGTATAGCTGCATGGGCTTCCATAAATAAGGGGATCCCAATATAGACCCCAAATTTCTGTAATCCCTGCCGGGGCCTTTACTTGTTGGAAACTTCGAAGTAACCAGGGTTATAAGGACAAAATACAGGTTGCCCGCAAACCCTGAACCCTGAACCCACGGTAGTCTTGGGGTCTATATTGGGTAAACCCTAAATCCTAAACCCTTAAAGAAACATTTATGGAAGCTACCAGGTCTAGCCTTCAGCGCGCGCACGAGCCGCAGCATCACAATGTTCTTGTGATCTCCTGTTTCAGCTGGGGATGATTAAGCCCTGAACCCTGCCTATATACTTCTATGGTCGGTTTCGGGCTTCGGGGCTTTCTTTAGCCCTTATAGCCTTTACAAGGCCCTCAGCAAGCAAAAACACGGTGCCTGTCCCAAAATGGCTATAAGGTGGGTTCTCTTGGTGATTGGGATCCACCTTGAAGTGAGTGTATTCCCGGCGGCCTCATCTTTACAAGGACCTTTAGAACAACCCTCACACGACCCTGTAACTCTATCAACCACATGCATGCTTGACCTCTGGTCTTTGGAGGGGATGTCCTGGAATGAACCTGTCTAAATTCATAGTATCCCCCTTAATAAACCCTAGAATACTCCCCGATATAATCCGGTAAGAGTGTTTATTTTTTTGTTGTCTGGTCTTTTTTGTTGTTTGGGCTTTTCGGGTGTTATTCTTTTTGCTGTTTGGGCGGGGGGGCC
>CAJNIZ010043919.1:0-31888 GCA_905231905.1 Symbiodinium pilosum
ATATATATATATATACATAGGTAGATAGATAGATATGTATATATAGCTATGGGGTTTCCTCCCATAAATCACGGTACTCCTCTTGTGGCACCGATAAGCCATAGAGCCTAGGGTTTAGGGTCTAGGCCATTCCCAAGGGATCCGTGTCAGCAAATGTTGTTGACATTGCTTTGTCATCATGTAGGGCTGTCGCAGGCCATGTAGCCAAAATTTGGCAACATTCCGTATTCATGGAAATCATGGGGGGCCTGGTGGCCATGAATTGTCAACATTTCCGAATTCATGGAGATCTAGGGCGGATCCTGTCCATGACCACGCAAAAAAGCATGTCATCAATTTGGATGTTGAGCCACAGCCCGCGTTTCATTAACTTTGTGACCAGGGCTTGAAGGTCACAAGCCCAACCTTGAACCCTGTGCGCCAGTGAGAAGGAAGCTTGTCTGGAGTGCGCTTTGTGTTGCAGCCCTCGACGGGTTCAAGGTGCATGACCAATGCAAGACATTTTCAGCAGTCGTGGAAGCCAGCGCGTCGCCCCACAACAGATATCGTGAAATCTTTAGCTAGGCTGTCCCCTGCGCATTAGATTTCCTAGTTCATCAGACTTGGTAATTAGTTCATGATGATACCCGGCTGGCTCTTCTACCTGGGTTGGCTGCACCAATGCTCCGCAATGCTTGCCGCAGAGACCTGGCTGTGTTTGCGCGCTTGAGCAAATTCGCGCTGTTTTGTGGCACAAGACAGATCAAGGCCACACGTTGCGGCCAGCTCGCTCTCGCAGTCGTGATCGATCTTCTCGGCATTATGAGTCAGCAGCTGCAAGAGCAGCTATTGCTTTAGATGGCGCGCCCAGTGCCGCTCATGATGATGAAGGGTGGGCTGTGCATGGTGCCTTCCCCGCAGCAGCATTGCACATTAGTACTGCTCTGCTGTGCTGCTCAGTACCACATGTCGGTTTTGAACTTGAATCGCTCAAAGATTTTGTTTCAAGTCTGTGTCCTGTGCGGGGGTCTGCCTGCCGCTGCCTGGACTGTTACTTGGATTTGACCAGCTATTCTACCATGCTACCTTGTGTTCGTCATAGCAGCATTCCTTTTTTGACTGTGGCTTCAATCTTGGATTTGAGGTTGGAATGGCTGTGCCTGTCGCAAGCCAGCGGCAGATGTCCAAGATCTTGCTTGAGGAACCTGCAGTATAAGAACAGTTTGCGTGGGACATCCACACCTTCCATGAGGATCTCCTCAACGCCTACCTCACAGAGGACACGACCACGATCCCGCGCATTCGTGAGACGCAGGCCTGCTTCGCAGAGTGTCTTGAGAGAAAACACCTTGAGCCAAATTGTCTTGATACAGTTTAGGGTTAAGGGTTAACGTTGGGGGCTTAGGGATTCAGGGGTTTGCGGTTTAGGGTTGGGGTTTAGGTTTTTTTAAAGAGTGTGACTCATTGTGCTCTTGCAGAAGATGTCTAGCTAGGAAGTTTGCGCTTATGGACAATTGCCCAGCTGATGCATTTGGTTGAGTGAGACCTGGCAGGCATTCTTGCAAGTGCCTCCCCAGGGGGCCAGCTCAGCTGATATGGCGGGACTTGTGCTTTTCTGCGTTGCGTAACATCAACCCCAAACCTGAAACCCCAAACTGATGGGCCAACGGAGGTGGAAGCCCACCTCTCGTTCTATATGGAATATCTGGCGAGCACGGCTGGCCAAGTACCACTTTTCAGCGTGCATCAGGCCAGGCAATGCTGTTGACCAAGAATTCTTCCTCACAATTATGGTGGCAGCTGCAGGAGATCCTTATGAACCTGGCTGTCCGGTACTGCCTGATGGGAGTGAGCAAGTGCAAAAAGAAGAAGCTTCGCGAAACTCTACTGTGTTAGTGTGTATATTCTGCACTCAATCGCATGAGTAATCCGCAAGTGCAGCCCAGGAGTGGGCATCCATCAATGCGGCGATTATTCGTGCTGGGGCAGTCCATGCGCTTGGACTCACACGCCGTGCAAAGGGTGCAAGGATTCAAGGGTTGTGCCAGTGCGAGTCGTTTTCTACCAACATTGGGACCAGCATATTTATGGACAGTGAGCCCTGATAGGAGCCCTGCCATTGCAACCCTGAAGGAGGTTGTGCGGCAGACGGTACGCATCTTGCCGGTAATTATGGATTGTTATATCCCGGAAGCAACCCAGAAACCCAGTAAATCACTTAAACCTTAAACCAATTTGCCAGGCAAGGATCAGGACTGCGACCCTGATTCTGCCATCGAGGATGCTTTTCGAGCTGCAGGCTTTGACGATGAGGCAAGCTAGGTCTCTAAGTTTCACATGGCATCGAGCTTTGTACAGGGTTTAGGGTTTAGGGTTTAGGGTTCCAAGCTGAAGATCATAGCAATTAATGATTTTGTGCTCATGTGATCAATACATATGTAATACAATAGCGGCCATGTTGGGGACGCCATTGTTAAATCTAAGCCCTCATCCCTAAATCAACGTGTGGAAGCACATTTGCTAGCTATATAGCATTATGCCTTAAACCTGCTAAGCATCTAGAATTCTTCACATCTAAACTCGAGTACACCTACACCTCAAACCCTACCCAAACCCTGAAGCGAGGCAAGCCCACAAAATCAAAAACAACTTGAGCCTTGTACATGTATCTAAGACCACAAACGTAAGCCCTTCCACGCTCAGCGATCCGAAGCTGGAGGCCAGCCTGGGCAAGTCATCGAATGAGTCAATGGCCAGCGATTCTGATGTTGCAATGGATGAGTCAGCGTCTGAGCAGCACTCCGGTACAATATACCCAGCTGGATCTAGGCTCCGTTTATGGCTGATACTAGCTAGCTTGCAGCCTGCTTAGGAAGATTCGCCAGTTCCGCTGACTTTGGAGCATTTCAAGTTTATCGGCGACAGTAACATCACGCAGCTTGAGGCCTTCGATTCACACCAGATCAGCTAGAGTGCATGCCTAAACCACGTTTTGGGAGAGGATCTACAGTGCGGGAAGATGTTGCCGCCAGCAGCTGCGCCGGTCGGAATCTTACCGCCGCAGGAGAGGAGCTAGTATTGAGCCAATGCAGTTGATTAATCTTGGCTCTCATCATAAGGTCAAGGCAAGCAAGCCTCCGGTGGTGGATCCCAGCACCCTGGAAACCCAGGCGATGATTTGGCCGGAGGATGAGGCGCCGCTTTTGCGGGAGGATCGCCGGCAGGCAGCTCAAGAATCCCGCAAGCCCATACAGCCCTGCGAGCCGGAGAACATTCCTGTTTCTCTTGAGGACAACTTGCTTTCCCTGGCTAGATGGCGAAGTCGTTAGAGGTTGTATCTCGAATGTTTGGGTGAAGATTAATAAGGACATGGTTAGCAAACACGTTCCGGCGCCTCTCGACGGGGATCCGGACGCAGTGCAAGCGCAACGGAAAGACGTTTTTCTGCATCTATTTGCAATCTCTAGCATGTGAATTATGGCCATGGGGTTTAGGGTTAGCTTTTCTGAGCCATCCCAGGTTGCCAATGCCGCGAGGGAGGCTGCAACCCGCAAGAAGGCCGAGGAGATTGGCCAAGGCAAGCGTATGGTGGAGGTTTGTGTTTTGGACTTTTTGGCTATTGGGGGTATACAGGGATGCACCAAAAGCTAGTTTGTAGCCCTTCGGACAATGCAAGCCCGTAAATTTGCCAGTGCTTTGCAGGGTATGAGGGTTTAGGGAGGGGTCAGGTAGATTCGGCAGTACATTGACGCAGCAATCCAAGCTCCAGATACTGCAGGCAAGAAGCCGAAGGCGAAAGCCAAGTCCAAAGCTGCAGCTGCTCCAGAGCAGCCTGCCCGCGCCGGCGCGCCCGCTGCAGCGCCCGCCGCCATACCCGCCTTGCCAAACCAGTGGCTGCAGATTGCAGCCTTGTTGCAACTACCGTATCTAATCATGGCCACAAATAGGTGGGTTGAGCTATGCCCTGCGTGATTGCAAGCTTTTATAATAAGGCCAATCAGCTCCGTGCAGGGGATGTGCCCATCCCAGAGGGGTTCGATGGAACCCGGAAGTCCTTTACCCTTCAGCCGCCTGCTGGAAGTCCTGATGATGTTGGATCCATTGGGTGCTTGATTCCTGGCTTAACCTGCTTGAGGTCAAAAGTGTAAACCCTAGCATGCTCAAGTGAAATCTTGGCATTAAATCCTCAAGTGCACGAGGTGGACCACAAATCAGTACTACGTGAATCGGGCTCATTCGACCACAGCACTGGGACGCAGTTTCAACAAGAACAAGAAGAATGGGATTTGCGTCTCAGTTCGGAAGCTTGATGAAGATTGGGGCCTCGCGTTCAAGGCTGCCAAGGTGTTGGCGAAGTGGCCGTAGCTGCTAGTGCTTCTTGGTAGCAAATACTCCATGTTGAATACAATTATTAGTATTGTTAATTAACTCCATTCTTTTCGAAATTATTGGGGTAGCGGTACAAGGTTTCGAACATGTGCAAATACTGTACAAGCCTGGTAGTGTGTTTGGAGGTCCCCTGCTTGCAAGTGAATCAACTGTGCCTTACCCCAAAGCCTAAATCTGAACGTACAAATAATTAAAGGTTTAGATATTGGGTTCAGGGTTTGGGGTTATATAGCATTTTGGGTTTAGGGTTTAAGATTTAGGGTTTAGGGTTCCAATCCCTCCCAGGAGTGATGTTCATCCGACCTCGCCGATTTTGTCGATGCCGGCGTGATGTGCCAACTCCTCCTGGTAGCAGGTGTTGACAGTTGAGCCTTTGAGGGTGCTTTGCGAGATGCAAAATGTTCAAATTTTGGGCAGGTGCCATGCTCACTTTCTGTTGGCTGTGTAGGAATTTCGGCCATGCTGAATCGAGGCAAACTATACATTACAGAGCTAGTGGCTCAGATGGAAGATCCTTTGAAAGTTGCAATTAGGTTCCCACACAGCTAGGGTTCCATATCCCGCCATGGTTTGGGCCCCCCCTTTATGATTCCTGATGAGGATGTAGTACAGGCATTCGTACAGGCATTCTAGAGGGCCCATAATCTAAGTGTAGGGTTTAGGGTATAAGCTTTAGGGTGCTATAAGACCCAATACCTGGATGACAGGGGGAGGATGTTATCACCTTGCGAGTAAGGGAGATGCTCTTCCCCTAGGATCCACATGGCACTGTTGCTATAGGAAATGTTTATACGCTTTAGGGTCCAATCTAACCGTTATAATTTGTAGATGTGGAGCCCCCCCCCCCCCCCAAAAAAATCAGGATTTCCGATTTATAGGCGGGTGGGCAACTTTAGTATTTACGCGGTCGTTACCAGTGGACAAGATGCCGGCGCCCATCTTGTCATTTTCGGGGCAGAAGGCCATGAGGTTGCTGAAGATGGGAGCCCCGATAACTTTGCTGCTGAGCTTGCACATATGCCCTTGTGTATGCCGAATCTATGCCTAAAAACTGAAGCGTTGCAATCGCTATCTTGCCATACTCAGGCTTGTCGCTATTGATTACGTCATCCAGCTGAACATAGTTGGCCACTTAAGTCCCGACATGGAACCATGGAGGCGAGACACTTTCCTGAAATATTTGAAACATGCCGGACAGAATTTGCAAGTAGAAAGCTGGCCCGGTAAGGATTACGACATGGTGGAGTTGTATGCCGGCTGCTGCCGGCTGACGCAATCGTTCAGCAACTTGCCATATAACATGCCTAGACTGTTTCCCATTGCCAGTTGGCAAGCTTGCAAATAAGGACAGAGAAATTGCCGAGCCCAACCTTATGATATCCGCTTGGGGGCCGATCCTGAATCCCAGTCATGCAGCGACATCACAACAACAAAAGGGTTTTTCTGCGGTCTCCTGAACATACTGAAGCTCAAAGAGTCTGGGCTGGCTTGGTGTGGGGTACCATGCTCGCTGCTGCTGGCCTGAATCGTCGAAGTCTAATTGTGTACAGCCGCTACTCTCGCCTTCCAACCTTGAATAATTCCCTAGGAATCCAAGTATACCCTAGGGATCCGAGTACACAAACTTAATACGGCTATATTTGACGCTAACCTTTGTAAACAGTATTTACACTAGGGATGCACATGTTAATTACATTTAGCCCTAAAGTCTGTAAGTACTACCAGCATTGGGTTGGGCTATTGGGATTGATTGTGTGTGCTAGCTCCATGAAAACTGCCTTCCCCCAGACCCTGAACCCTTTGCCTGGTATCTTAGGTGGGTTTATATGTCGTCCTCTGTGCACAAGCGCACAGCCGACGGTCGTTTTGGTTGGCGAGGTGATACTTCGCGTCCAGTTGTGTACACAGCCAACCAGATTGCCCAGAGGAAGCTTGCAACTCGAAAATCCCCTAATCCCACACCGTAAACAAGATGTTCACTGGTCCTAGCCCTAGGCCTTCTTATCCTATAGAACCGAAACATGGCATCAGGACAGCGCTTCTCCTCTTGGTGGCGATGTGTTTGAATTGCCACTGGGCTGTTCCTCGGATTAGGGCCATGCAGCCAAGGCTTGCGTGCTTGAGGGCTTAGGAATTTGGACTTGTGTGGTTTCTTTTTTCAGGTTGGGCTTTTAGGCAGGGTGATAGCTTTTTCCAGGGCGGGTTGTCTTGGTACTTAGGGAACCCTAGGGATCCAAGTATATAAATTATACTTATATTACATTGGTCCCCAAAGTTTGTAAATATTACCTGTAGGCTACATTGGGCATTTGGATTCTTAGGGCGAAGTTTAGGCAACAGCTTAGGGCTTGGGCCTCGGGCTTGGGGTTTGGACTTCCAGGGTCTAGCCGCGGGGCTCTAGGGCCGGGTTTAGCTTAGAAGTTAGGTCAATCCCCCCTTACAGGTATACGTAGTAATAGCCCTTCTAACATGGACTTCCTTATATATTTTTACGGTAGCCCTTTGTGGACAGGGGGGTGTCTGGAAGGACGGGATTTAGCTTAGAGGTCGACATCTTCGTGGCTACCCTGAGCTGGGCAGCCTATTATCAGGGATCCTATAAGTAATACCTGTATTGGGCATTAAAGTTTAAAAATATTACCTACATTGGACTATTGGGATCCCTTAACCCTAATCCCACATCCCCAAACCCGAATCCCTAAACCCTAAACATGTATTTGGATTTCTAGGGTGGCTTTTGGGTTTTCGTCAGTCATAGAAGCATTTGATCCAGCTTGAAGACTTAAACTTCCATCGGACCCCTGCGCCCTATACCCTAAACCTTATAAATCCTTAGAGACACCCCATTATGTTACCCAAGTGCGGCCGGGGGCCCATCAACTGCCAAAAGAACGAGTTTCCTTTTTTTGTATCTATGGCCACGGACGTGGGGAGATACCCCATTTTCTTACGCCAGGCGCTGCTTGTAAACCTTGGTCAAGGTGGGGTGGGGTGGAATTGATACTTGTCTTGGAATGCCAAATAGGTTGGTTTTCATTGGCAATCTTCTTAGGCATCTGAGAAAAATCTTGCTTGTCTCATAAGTTCTCAGGAGGAATGCGTTGTTTCGTCTTGGGCTTCACGTGACTTAGGGTATTATGAGGCTTGGGACTCGGTTTTGGACCAATTATAGAGCCAAGTACTAGTACTGTTGAATTATAGGCTTTAAGAACTCCTAGTCTAGTGGGCCATGGTTGCAGTACGGACAAGATGGGGGCTAGCCCTAAACCCTAAATCAAAAAACTTGCTCTGGCGTTGGGATATCTACGTATACAGCACCCCCCCCCCAGATTTTTATTCAATTTGCAGACATAATTCGGGCCCAATGTAGCTAGTAATACTTGCATATTTCGATCCCTAAAGTAAGTCTAGCTGATCAGCCTAGATCGAGCAGCCGTGGAGCAGCGTCCTTTGCAACTACAAGTGTATTCAAGCAATCTGGGAGATGGCGGGGGCCAAGTTGCACAAGTTTTACATGGCCACTTATGGACACTGGGCTCCCAAACCTTCGTGGCTGTTGGGCACGCCGAATCAAAGCCATTATTCAACATTTGTTGTACTTCATTGCTTGCTCTGAAGCTGCTGACGTTTCCTGCGAACCCTTCGAGAACCCTAAGTCTAAGTCTGCCCTGCCAAGGAGTTACTTGTCCCAGCTGCCCAAAGAGAAGCCGCGGCAAGCTCGCAAAGTAGAAGTTGTAACGAAGTCAACCAAAGGAGGGAAAAAAAGACTGATCTTCGGCGCAACTTCCTAGATCATAAGTTTGGGGCTTTGCTTTCTTATATCAGATCTAGGCTTTAAAAAAAAAAACCAGCAACACTCTAGCGCTGCGGACTAGTCTTGTTGCTTTCGCTTATAGGTTAGGGTGCTTACGCCCATAGGTTTTGGGTTGCAGGCTGCTTATGCTGATCATTTTGGGGGTAAACACATTTCCAAACCCAACCTCCCACCCAGGTTGCAGGTTGCGTGCCTTGCCCAAAAACGCTGTGGAAGCCCCACTTCACCCCTGAGCGTCGAACCCAACCCCGAAATCTGCAAGACATCCCTAGTCTTCAGCTCTTTATTATAAACCACCCATGGCCGTGGGCTAAGGACCGGCAAGCGGCACTTGCTGAAAATATCCGGACAATATCCTCTGAATTTTTGCAATCTCATCGCAGACTGCCACACCCAGCTCATGGTCCCTGGTCCTTCTGAATTGAGTTGATCAGCTTATGGGTTTCCGTTCTAGGTGGGGAAGGGGGGTAAGGCTCGCATGGCCTGGAACTTTGATCTTCCCGTTAAAATCCAGGAAATGCCATTTACTTCAGGGGGCTAAATACAGGCTTTCTGGACCGAAGTTGCGTAGCTTTCTACTTGGAAACCAGAGAGGCCTCACCAGACCCGGCGCCGATGCTGCCAGAGCCGATTGAGCCACCTCATGATCTAGAAGCTCGATTTGTAGATGAGCAGGGTTTCAAGGGAGTTCTTATTGGCTGGGTCTTGTGTCCAAGGATATGAGCTTCGATTGGTGCGATGCAAACCTTCGTCCGATCGCATTATTCTTGCTTGAAGAAACCCAGAAAGGTCGTTTCAAGCCTGAGGCTTTCTTGCCTACCTTGCCTGTCATAGATCTTCTCGAAGAGGAAGCGCAGCGTTACAAGTAGGAGTTAGAGGACTTTGCTCTCTGAAGGTGCCTGGGTGCGCCTAATTTTCAGATTGCGTATCAGCTGCAGGACATGGGAACAAAACGTGAATGCTGATAGTGGCCTCCTGCTCTATACTGATTGCATGTCGGGCACGTGAGTACCTGCTGCTTGCTCTGATGACCCACTTCCGTGATGAAATCTACTTCAAATGAAATCGCTAACCCCACATCCAGCAAAGCATCTTGGCTGACCATTCGATTTTTTTACACCCAAAACGCATTTGGGGGGTCCCAAGCCTTGCGCTGTCCCCGAACAGTGCTCATCTGAGGCCCTAGAGCCCCCCAGGGCCCAGCGTGATTTACCGTGATTTCCCGTGATTCGTGAATGTGGTCCCTCCTGTGATCCTCACATATTGCAAAACCTGGCCCGTGATTTCGCGTGATTTCCCGTGATTTCCCGTGACTCCCCTGGCCCTCTATACAAAACCTAGGATTTGGCCTTGTTGCTGAGGGCCTCTGCTACGAATTGCTTGGGGGACACTGCAGATCTGAGGTCTTGGGCACACGTCAGCGGGAGCTAGGTTGCGTAGCTACGCAGTTTTGCCATGGCAGAGCCGACTGAGGCTTTGCAGAAGGCTCTACACCAGTACTCTTCATGTTACTACCTTGGGATCCAGTGTGTTGTTCTCTGCTCTATATTGCAGATTTTACGGAGGCCGCCGCGAAGGCTATGGGAGCAGCAGAGCGCAGACGTAAGCTTGCAGCTCACGTCTTCCCGGCTGTTCCGAACGAGCTCGAGGGCATGAGCAAAAGGGGGAGGGAGCAGAAAACTGCCACGCTTGCGGACACGCCAAGCTGTAAGACCCCCAACCCCAAGCATAGCAAATGCAAAGAAGCTATTGCAAGCCCTGATAATGCAAGCAAGAAGCTCTTCGAAACGCCATCGAAGGCTGGTGGCTTGTTTGCAGTAGCCCACTACAATCCCAATCTTCAACCCCAAAATCCAAAGAAGTATAGCTCTGCGCCTTTCAACCCTTGAACCCATATTCTTCAGCCCAGGTAGCAGCCGGGATGATGTCGCAATGAAAGGTGAGAGCTGCGATTCCTTGGATTCGCAGGGCATGCAAGCCACCCCGGGCGTTGTGAGGTGTGTTGCTTGGACAGCTCTGGAGTGGTATTGTCTTGTTTCGTTGTTCCAGTTGCCCAATCTCCCTCTCCCTCCCTTTCTTCGGGTGTCTCGTTATGGCTCTCTCTCTCTCTCTCTCTCTCTCTCTCTCTTTTCTGTGTATCTTTAAGCCTTACGGGTGTAGGGTTTAGGGTTTAAGCTGCCAGGTTTAGAGATCTCTCCCTCGAGTAGCTTTCTATCATGGATTGCGCGGTGCTTCTGCCGTGCTTCAATTGCTTGTTTGAAGAAGGGCCATCATTGATTCACCCCAGGCCCGTGATTTGCACAACAGCAGCTTGGAAACCATGCTGGAGGATACTGTCCCTGACGGTGAAGGGATGAGCCAAGAACAGTTGCTGCTAGAGCAGCAGCTAGACGACGATCTTGCAAAGCTGACTTTGAAAGAGGACCCGCACCTGCGAAACAAACCTGCATCTAAACTCCACATGTAACCATTACGCCCCTGAACTCTGAACCCCTAAAGTCTGTGCCTTTAGGGTTTGGGATTTAAGGTTGAAAATTTAGTTTTTTTTACATGCTTTTTTTCGTGCCCAGACTCTTGCATGTATATGTACACATGTTGTTGGCTGTAGGACGAGGGTGCCGCGAAAGCACCAGAAGCTGCGGCCACGGCAGCCAGTAGCCTTGGTGTGGCTGATGTAGGTGAGCAGGGCACAGCTGTTTCTGCCCTCAAGTCGCTGTGTGAGATGATGAAGAAATCTCCTGGTGACCTGCAGAAAGCTTTGCTTCGGCCGGGAACAGTGGAATTCGAGCTGATAGCGTCTGCTGTGAAGCAGGCTGAGCTTGATGAAGCCAAGTTCGTGACAAGCCAAGCTAGTGCCCCAAGCCAAGCTACTGCCCCAAGCCAAGCACCCCTGGACAAGGCAAACCTGTCCCCACGAAACAGTAGCCAGCAAGTTGAGGATTATTTAAGTGGGGCCTACGAGCGCAGTCACCGTGGCCGGGAGAGTCCCTGTGAGTCTGAGGCAGAAATGCCTGCGCAGCCCCAACCCGTGAAGGGCCAGCCCATGGAGATTGTGCCCCAGGTGTCCCAGCAGCCTGATCCCCTGAAGAACAGCCAAAGCCAGCCCATGGAGATTGTGCCCCAGGTGTTCCAGCAGCCTGATCCCGTGAAGAACAGCCAAAGCCAGCCAATGGAGATTGTGCCTGCAGCGCAGGGACATGAGGCAGTTTCCCAGCAGCCGCAGCCTGACTTCATGAATCAGGTGCAGCTCACGGCCCCAGCGCTGCAACAGGCAGCACAGGTTTCCCAGCAAAGCGAGCCATTCAAGAACCCAAGCCAACCAGCAGCAACAGTTGTCCAGGATTTGCCGCCCCAGTCCCAAGGACAGCCAGGCCGGCAGTTCGACGCAATGCCCCCGCCCATCCAGATCCCTGATAGATCCGCCGTTAACCCGGCTCCGAATTCCAGCGCCCCAACGACTCCTATTCCCAGTGATGCTGAGGATGAGAAGGCTTTGCGAGACATGAAGGACAAAAGGGTTTAGGGCGCGGGATTTAGTGCTGAGGCTGATCTATATATACGGTCTGTGCCTGAGCTCCTGAAAAATAATGTGCCAGGAGGCTGCCCGTGCTTCGCGGATGCGATTCTTGCGATCCTTTGAAAGCTCCTTAGCTTGTCTATAGCGGTTAACGTTTAGGGTCAAGGGTTTAGGGGCTTAGGGTTAGGGGGAGCCTAAATCGGTTTTGCCCATGGTATGCTGTGAAATCACGACCCTAAACCCTGCCCTGGTCTCAGGCCCAAAATGCCCACCGTGCGTGTTGGCTGATTGGAAGAAGGCTACTGCGACCCCGAATCGCCCTCGCGGTGCCTTGTGTGTGCATCTATATATGATCTACTGATCGCATGTGTGCAAATTAAGTAACCTCAGTATAAGGGTATCATGCTGAGATTCCGCGGCTGTGGACCGCATGTTTCGCGAGTATGTCATTGCGGGAGAAGATTGGGGGCTCTCCCGTGTGGTGGCTGTCCAGAAGTTTGTAAGTCGCATGACGTCTGAGGGTGTCTATGTGTGGCTTGATCGAGCGGCCTGGGCCTTTGAACACATCCTGCTAATCTACGGTATAGTGTTGGGCTAGGCCCCCACCCACAAATAGTGGTACCCTAGCCCTAGAGATCCAAATAGGCCACCTTGTAGGTAATTTTATTTTAGGGCCTAGTCCAACACATGTATATTTGGATCCTTGGGGTAGGAAAATATGGAGGCCCAATCATATAGTTACTTGTATCTCCTCTTGACACTAGTATTAGTGGGTGGGGGCCCAACCTACAGTATGTTGATTTCCAAAGTAATTGTCACTTAAAAGTTCCGAGAGAGCATTCTCCTCTCTAAGGCCCTTGTGCTCAAGTACTCGGAAGCAGATGCTGATAGCTTGATTGCCTCCAAGGACTAACTTCCGGGCCCCTCCAGTATACCCCTGTTTACCTACGTTGGGCTATTGGGATCCCTGGGGCGAGTGTAGCTAGTATACGAAAACCTGCAGGAGCAAGACCCGGCTCAATGGTGTTGGAACCCCGACTTTCCGGGGATTGAGGCATGCAGGATATGCTGAAAGCTAATTATAGTTTAGGGTTTAAACCTTAGAGTTGAGGGTTGAAGGTTTAGGTTACAAGTTACATGTTCGATTCTATTGGCATGCGCAGGCGAAGCGACTGTTTCGTGTGTGGGACAGCTCCACGGACAAAACGCTAGAAATGACCGAGACAAGCTTCACCTATGAGCGTGAGGGCGAGGCGGACGCGTGGGGCTCCCTGCCCCCGGCTACAGGAGGACATGGCCAGGGCCAGAACAAAGGCAAAGGAAAAGGCAACGGAAAGAATGATGAGATAAGGGAAGTCAAAGCAAAATCAACAGATCAATTGGCCAAGCAGGTGCGCTTGCCACACCTTTTTTTGGCAATCATCCATGAGTAGCTTTGACCTGCGCTGTTACATCAAACATCTCTTGTTATATGACGCAGGCGATGAAGCAGGCCAATGAGAATTTGTTGGAAATCAAGTCCTACCGACCCAAATTGATCAAGAACAATGTGTGCCTTGTTTGCACCCTAGCGGGGAAGACCATACGTAATTGCATGAATAGATCAGATTGATCCTGAGGACCGAGGAGCTGGTGACAGCCCTTACCGAAGGGATGGCCAGGCATGCTAACATTATCGCAGAGAAGCTTCGCGCGCTCGAGGACAATATTGTTATCGGGTCTAGGGAGTGTCTTGGGGCTGGAAGCTGTTTGCTTACTCTCCGCTCATTTGGGGGAGTTTGGGGGTTGTGGTGGGGGGCTTCGGGCTGGAAGGTGGGAGCTGTTTGCTTACTCTCCGCTCATTTGGGGGAGCTTGGGGGTTCTGGGGGAGGTGTAGGGGCTGGAAGGTGAGAGTTTGGGGTTTTGGGGGGGGATTGGGGGGTCTTGGGAGGGGGTTTGGGGAGGATTGCGAGGGCCGACTAGCCAGGGTCTCGGGTTTAGGGTTCAGGGTGTATGCTGTGTTCCCGGTGTATAATTACTGTCGGGTTTACAGCTTAAACCTTAGCAGCTTTTTAATCAATGTTTACTGGTTAGCTAGGGTTTAGGTCAGGGTTTCAGGTTTAGGGTTGGGGTTTAGGGCTAAGGGTTTAGGGTGTAGGCTTTAGGGTTATAAGGGTTAGGGTTTAGGGTTCAGGGCTTAGGCGTTTATAAGGACATCTGAATCGAATCAAATCTGGAGGACACGATTGCAGCGGGTGCTGAGGGCTTGCTTTTGGAGACCCCACTCCATGCTTTGACTCAGTCGCTCTCAATTTTTAAAAGTGCTGCAAAGCACGTGAAGATGCATCTGACGGCCCCAAAGCCTGCTGGAAAGGCTAAGGCGAAAGGCAAAGCCAGGCAGCAGGCCAGGAGCTCTTGAGTGTGCAAGCCGCTGAAGCAATCCTGCGGAGCAGGATTCTTGAGTCAATGAGTTGCGCGAAGCAGCCCATATTTTGGACTCTACCCATTCTTGATGCACTTTTCTACGTGCTTCATATGTGCTAGCTGGTGCTGCCCCTGGGCATGCCTCAAACATGAAATTTCATGTCTAGAATGTTGCAACGATCCAGTGTAAGACTGCAAAGGGGCCTAGACCACTGGCTGCAAAAGCAAACATGGTCTGATTCTTTAAAGCTTTGCACAGCTCAGCGAAAATGATTCCGTGGGTACGAGGTGTGCAGTAGCTGGCAGCAGTGATGGAGGGCCATGGGTCATGCTAATACGCCCGCAGGTCATGCTGAATTTGCTGACCATCTGCTCAAATCCCTGGGCACCGGTGCACCCTATCAGCATTTATGAGGTACACGAACCCTTCACCCCTAATTCTAAATGCCTAAGCCCCAAGCCCTGGCCGCTTGAACCCCAAACACCAAATTCCCGAAACTTCTCAACCACATACGCTGTGTCCTTCGAACTCTGGAGATCGCCAACGATATTGCAGTCTCAGATGTACATGCGGGTTACCCAAGCGCGAATATTCAATTTAGGTATTGCATGCCCCTATAAGGATCCAAGTATACGAATAATACCTACGATGCATTGGGCCCCAGACTCTGTAAAAATTCCTACATTGGGCGATTTGGGTCTACAGGGTTTGCAGTGTATATAGGGTGGGGGCAGATTCCAACGGATACCCAAAACTTTCCTAAGCCCAAAACTCCATAAACCTAACTTTATGGATTCAGGGTTAAAGTTTGAGGGCTAGCGTGTCTTCTCTTTGCATGTGTACAGTCCGCCCTGAACACGGAGTCAGCATAGTGGTTGGGAGATGGGTATAGCTAGAGGGATCGGATACAGAGTTATTAGGTGCGAAGGCCGCTTTGGAATGCATGAGTGGGTCTGGACATCTAATTCGAGCCCAGCTTAATTCCAACAACAAACACTTCCAGAGCCCTCCTAATGATATTAAGTCTTGTCTGTACATATACGCCTTATGGGTTTGGATGCAACTAACAACCTAGCCCAAGAATTCAAAAACCAGCCCCGATGTCCCTCGTTCGCACATATTGTCAAGGCTTCTACTGCTGCAGAGCTGCAGCAAGCCGCTGCAGCTATGATCAAAGAGACTGGTGGTGTTGCCTCTGCGCTTACACACCGCATTGCAAAAGCAGGATGTTGCGGACGTTACCCCAATAATGTTCCACGCGACATTGGAAGAGCCCTCGAGCTACCACTTGCTTCTCTACTGGCAGTTTTTAAGTACTAGTGATTTCCGTTTTAGGGTTCGGGTTTGAAGATTTTGGCGGCTTAGCTTTTCTCGCGAATACTCAAATTGGAATTCAGGACCTTCATTACTGCACAATCCCAGTGCTAAATCCAGCTGACCGAAAATCAGAGACTGAGCTGCGAGCGCCATTCATCATGCCCCACGAGCTGTATGCTTACTTGGTGGTCCCTTTGCCAAAGATTTTTGGTAAAGACATTTCAGGTTGGTGGTTTACCCCATATAGGCCTTACAAAACCCTTATATTCCCCTACGATCCCCATATAAGCGCTTCTGGAGGCCATCATGCAAGGGTACCATTTGGTAGCTGCCCACCTGAACACTCCCTCTTGTGATTCCCTCTAACGTCCTGAGGTCTTCTAGAGTTCATAAGCCCTCCTTGTCAGTACAGTGCTCCAGCATCAAACTTTTAAGTCAAGGGTTACTAGGCTGATTTTTCAATATTCGGCTACGGGATGTCGGGTTAATATGCATTGCCAGGATTCTGGCCGCATACGGGTGACGGCAGCAGAGTTGGAAGCGTACTGGCAGCACATCGCCTCCAGAGCAAGAGCAAATGGAGAAGCTGTTCCGGAAGGGTTTGACAAGCGTGCAGTTCCAATGGGCTTGTATGGTGATGATGCAAGGTATAACCTATTGGGATCTAAAATCCTACTTATAACGCTCAACAGCATCTTGGAATCGCACCGCCGAGTTTCGGTAGCACTCAAGCGTGCGCAGTACACATTTTGTTGCTATCTATAGTGATCTGCAAGAGCTCATCTCGTTTCCACTTGCTGGTAAGATGAATGAGGTGGAGAACTGCGCCGTTTTCCGGTGTTCACGATTCGTGAGTACATCTGTTTGGGTGCTCGCACCTGGAACCCAGTGATGCGAATTTTCGCATGGAGTCTTAACGCGCCTGCTTTGGATGGATGTGTTCTACGCCTAGTATATTCAAAAACCCTTAACCCTCAAACCCAAGTCAACATATTTTCAGAGAAGCCTATTCTCCAAGCCTAGATTATGCACTACGGCGTTTACCCCTCCTATGATCTCAATGGTTCTCCGTTGTCTGGCCTGGCAGCGCGCCGGGCTGGAGAGCGCCTCCCTGGTCCACCTAGCAGCAATCTGGGAATTCGTTTGTGTTGCGCTTGGGATATGAGGTATATGGTATAGGGCCTATAAATTTCGAATTTGGGGTTCAATGTGGAAACCCCGAGGAAAACCTGCAATCCTTGTCGAATACCGTGGAGACTGGAAGTGGCAAAAGGAATTTTGGGGCTTCAACGCCTTTTGGTTTTGGCGAGCACGAAACGCTTGCCATGCTTGCAGGGCTCAACATGTTGGGGCTCTCTCGTGCCTGGGCTGATCATGGAATTCCACACTCCCAGGGGTTAACTCGATTTTGCTGGGATGTCTGACTTCATTATGGTACTGTAGCGTGATCAGGTGGTCCAAAGATCTCTGCTACTCCTTCCCGCGAAGATCGCGTGCGAATATTCTTGCGCACATCATGCCTGACGAGCTCAATCCACTTACAACTGTCGTTGGCTTTACGCCGTCTCAGATAAAGTGGTGCTCCATGCATGTGGTCAACCTGGGGATAGCCCAAGTGGTTAACGGATCAGCGGTGCAGCTCCTACTTGAACAAGGCCGGCAAGTATTTTATACAATAGTTGTTGGGTTACTACTGGCATATCCCTAATTGGGGATCCAAATATGCAAATCACATTTACTGGGCCCTAAAATCTAGCCATAGATAATAAAGATAGCTATTTGGATCCTTATTATTAATTTTGTACAGCTAGAGAGGGCCGGGCAAATCATTAAAGTTGTTGGCTATCAGGCTACTGGGGCCATGGGTTGACTGTGGCAGACGGGTTGCTCGCTGCCTCAACAGCGTTCCGTGACTGGGCCAGGCGCCATCGCATCGAGAAGCAGATTTGAAAATGGAATTTGGTTTTAGGGTTGTAGGGTTTCGTGGCAGAGTTGAGAGTTTAGGGATTAGGGGGTTTGTATCTCAAATTAAATAATGGGTGTTACTTGGCTTTACGGGTTGACAACTAGTAATAATCCAGCTTTGGGACCCTTAGCTATAGTCCGCAAACATCTTAGGCACAGTGTTGGTTTTCTCATTCCGGCACACCTTCATGATGCAGCTGTTGGAAATTTCCCGTGCCTGACGCTTAAAGCGTACAACTCTAGAGTCTGGCTGGCTTACATGGATGTTTGCTTTGAGGAGATCTTCGCGAAATCCCCAGACAATGTTGAGATCAAGCTTGCTTTCATGGCTATTCGCCACCTGGTTCGTTGGCACCACCTGATGGAAACTGCTCCAAGGAGGTATGTTTCGGCTGGTCAAGCAGCAGCCATGTTTGATGCAGGAATTCGCTTCTTGAGAGTAAGCCAGTTGTTGGTACACTGGGCTGCCAGCAACAACCTGCTACGTTGGAAGGTGATTCCGAAACACCATGTGCTTTGAATGCAAGGGTTTAGCGTTTAGGGTTTTTCACCTGTACTGATATTAAAAAGTGGGCCTGTTAGGGGTATAGGCGTAGGTGTCCCTGGAGGCGTTTCTCCACATGCTGGAGGATTGTGAGCGGGATTTGCAATCACCCAGGGCGGTACATTGCTTTTACGATGAGGACGTGATCGGGCAGTGGAAGCGGCTAGCGGCGGGGACATGCAGCAACTGGGCTAGTCATTTCTTGGAATTTCGTCATCAGTAATTCTCCTTATAAAGAATGCCTCCAACCATAAATCCTAAAAAGCCTGTCCCCTAAACCCTAAACCCTAGTTTTTGGGCGTTTGCTTCCCACGCAACAGATCTTCAAGGCAATGGTATGGAATTTCGATTGCTTTCGAGATTCCTCCTGCGCTTAGGTGCTGTGGCCAAGTAGCTCTAAAACAAGCCAAGCTTTGTAAACAAAGCAGAATATGTCTTTTAATCCTCCTGTGGCTGCTTTGAGCTTCTTGGTCAAGATGACTATGGGTGCCTGCTGCAGCCAAAAGTTAACACTGACCGAGCGAAGGGTTTAGGTTGGAGTTTTTGTGGGTTGCTGTTGGGATTGAAGGCTCAAGACTTGGCAAGACCTATCATTTTCCAACGCACAGCAACAGTTATTGGTCACCGAAAGCTTTAAATGGCACACATTCTTGATGCTATTGGTCCCACAAAGTTCCAATTCTGAATTTAAAGTTCATACAGGTGCATGCCGTGTCAACCAAGTCATGGAAGCTTGTCTTGTCAGACTTCCCCATTCACGGAAGTTGCCAAAAATCAAGAACATTGCCCTTAATCGGGTGAATGTCGCCCAATAGCCCTGTCATCCGCGAATGTCAGTGTTATTTGGGTGTTTTGGATCCCCTGGGATTGGAAGGGGGGTACCAAAAAGCGACGCGGTTGATTGTGTGGGGCTTGGGGCTTATAGGGATTAGAATGTATATGGATCCATTCTGTCTCCATAACCAGCACCAAAAAGGCGTTCACTTTTGAAAGCCAGCACTAGCAAGAATCCTATCATCGTGCATACAGCTACGCGAGGGCCCAGGTGTATATGGGGGGGAGGGGGGGGTGGGGTTGTCAAAAGTATGGTTTACTTCAACATACTCTGCCACAAACCCAAAAGGGGTAGTCATGTTAACACCCACCATAGATAAGTCACATACATTCACTGGTTGCCGTGGTTGTTGTTCTTTAGTATGACCTCCTTTCCCTTGAGCTGCTTATTCTCAAAGCATGGCGGCACATGTATTGAGTTCCCCTAAGCAGGGGGACCCCGATATAGACACCAAAACAACATCGTCCTTGTTATAGGGAGCCCCAAAAGGTACCCCTCATTTTGCCAAATCCCCCATATCTACCCACAAGCCTATTAATGATGCGGCGCCGCGGCCGAGCAGATGCAGTGGGTTCTGTCCCAATTCCAAACAGGGCTTAGCAAGGGTAGGGTTGAACATAATTTGTAATGTTCATTACCCCTAATCCCTCTGTAATTCTTCTGAAGCCAAACCTTTTATAGGGCCCTCAAGCCTACCCGAGTTTACGGGTACTTGCCCAAAACCGGCAAATTTCCAAGCATGCTTACATTTCGATCGCCCCATACATTCCAGCCGATGGAGCCCTATAGTAATATGTGCTATAGCAGTTATAGTCTCAACTCCCAGTATCTCCCTTAATAACCCTTGTACTATAAAATCACATATATAACCCCTTTTACAGGAGTTTAGACTATAGCTAATATGATCCCAAAGATTTAGGGCTGCAATGCTCTCCTGGGGACGGCATGGACAGGAGGACCCCTATAACTTCATTATCATAACCTAGGAACGACAAAAAACAAGTTATAGGCTGGTGATATCCAGCTGTAGTCTTTTGTAATCATCAAGTTATGCTAGTGCTTTTAATAGGCTTGCCCGCGGTTTGAGACTCATACATCCCTACGGTCCCTCAGGGTTCAGCTAATTTCAGAAAACCCCTCGTGGCAGGAGGATGTCACAGAGTCGGTGTCCCGGAAGGTGCTATCAGGAAGAAGGCTGAGGATTTACTTAGAGTAAGCAGCGTGTCCACAGGAAATTGGAAAACCTAAGATGCTGGTCGCTTTACGATTTTCGGGGTGCCGGCTACTCTACCAACCGTCACCCTGTATCCTCATTTCCTTTTGTCATGTACCCTTTAAAGGGACCCATGGAAAGTCTAGGTAGGATTTCAGGGCTTCGGGTTCAGGATTGTACGGGAGCGCGCCCTTTTGGGTTTGTTGCGGACCCAATAATCTTCGTGCTGGACCGAGTTTTCAAATGGTTGTGACATGTGGGTTTCCTGACACCATTGGACGCAATATGTAGGGCCTCAGTATACATACTGTAACCCATACAATTATCGACTCCCAAGGCGGCCTTAAAATCCTGGAAATCCCCAAACGTGCTTTGATGCGCTATAATGTTGCAAAGGGAATTCAAGGAGTATAGGAGCCGCTGGCAGTCATAACATTTTCAACCCGGAAGCGCAACACCATAAATCCCTTACCCAAAAGCATAAACCAATGGCACGAATACAGAAATACCCTAAACCTTGAATGCTACAACCCTAAACTCTAAACCCTAAAACCCCCAACCAACCCTAATACGTTTCATGCCCCATCATTGTCATGCTCGTCCTGGGCTGCTGTCAAGGAACCTTAAAATACTATCACAAGGAACCCCCGTTACTTGCTACATACTAAGATTACGGCAACTTCAACCCTAAAATAAGCCTATATACCCATATTCTTGCAACTTAAACCCAAAACCCTATTATTTACTATATTATACCGATATTATGGTAGATTAATTCGGCTTCCTTAACACCAACCCAGCTTATCGAGCTTCCAAGGGAGGATTCTGGTGAGCCCCAGGGGCGGCCTTTGACTTGAATTTAGGGTTTACCTAGACCCCCCAAGTACCCTCTATAGACCCTAAGTATCCCAAAATTCCCCAAATAGAAGCTACATAGACCCTATTTTAGGGTACTTGGGGGGTCTAGGTAGGGTGTAGGGTTTAGGGTTTAGGGCTTGGCGGGCCTGTGCGGAAAGGTTTTCTCGCTGGCTCTTAGTAAGGAATGCAGGAATGCATGATGTGGGGATTGTATTTCCTTTGTTCTCCACTAACCACCCGCAAGTTTAGGGTTAAGAGTTAGATTGTCGGCTTTCAGATTCAGAGCTTAGCTTGCCGAGTTTCAGGGGTGCGAGATTATGGGGTGTAGGGTTTTGGGTTCGCTGAGCCCTCAGCCCTTAGCCCCATTGGCTAAACTCGATGCCCCCAGCCGACTGTCCCCGACACCTGGTTAAAAGTTCGAAGTAGAATCACTGTCCTCCAAGTATTCCCCGCCGTGACCATTGAATGCAGTTCCTTTGTTGGGGGGGTCATTTCCATGGCTTGTAGCATTGATGAAACGGAAGCTAAGGTATCCACCAAAACACATTGCATCGTAGGGGTTGAGTAGCACCAAGCCTTATAAAACCCATATCGCCCCAAGCCTGAATTTCACTTCATCCCTCATAGACCTCCGATTATGCCCAAGTGGAAGCCTAAGCCCTTAACCCTAAACTCTAAAGCATGACCTGCCCTCCAAAGGGTTTATTTGGGAACTCGAAGCCGCAGAAAAAGCAAGTGAAGCAACCAATCGCCCAGGCTCCGGCGGCGAGCTGAGCGTGCTGAGCAGGAGCCAGGACCCAAGTGATATGGGGTTCTGTAAACAATCATTAAAGGGTTATATAGGGCGATATAGGCGTTTAAGGGGTTTATACCTATTGTTGGCCTTAAGGGCTTCCGTAAATTGACATGGGGGATTACATGGGGTTTTTAGGGATATAGTAAGGATTATTGAAGTCATCATGTCGAGTTTTCAGGAACAGTAGTAAGGGCTAAGAGTTTAGGGTGTCGGATTATTCCCAAATATTCTGCTGATTTATAGGATTTAGGGTTTCCCTGAAAGACTTTGGGAGGGTTTTCGCCTGAGAAGGATCATGGGGTCTTCATTGAGTTCCCACTACACGTTGCTTAATGAAAACCACCGCGTGGTTTAAGGTGTATAGGGTCTAGGGTTGTAGATTTTAGGTGTCCAGGGATGTCGGTCTCTGGGGTTTACTGACCTTTTACGCTGATGACTTTTTCTCGGAGAACAATAAAATTGAATCCTTTAGAATGCTTCCGTAATCCCTGTAGCCCCAGATACCCGTCGGGGTCCTAAAAGGGTCTGCCATTATGTTGCTATTGGCTTCAGGGTTGTGAGAATTACGGACTTACGGTTAACGGAGGTCAATAAACCTTATGAAGCCTAAACCGTGTGGGCATAAGATTTGATCAGCAATTCCCAACACCATGGACCATGTCCCCATCAAAAGGATGATTGCATGAACAGCTGGGGGTCCCTTTTAGTGAAGGAGGCAGGGAACCAATTGGCTTCAGACACACACATAAAGCACCCCAACGGACGGTATGATATGAATCATTCCCAACATGGCCGGCCCCCGTGTTGAGTAAGCAGGTGTAGTTCGACCCCTGAAACTTTGGGGTGCAAGCACAGGATCCTATTTTTGAAGGTCTACGCTCTCATCTCATCTGTCACCGCAAAAGCCATACACACTCCCCCCGCCTAAAACACAAAAAAAGGCACGAATTCCAAAACAATGCTCGCTATCCTCAAGGTGTGCATCGAAGCTGCGCTGGATTTTTCACAGGATGTTTTTTCTTACAGCTGAGGGACTCTACACTTCAGAGTTGTCGGGCAAAGAAGGCCCACGTGCTTGACATACTTTTTCAGCCTCATTTCTCGTAGCTTGACAAATGGTCGGAATTGGACAGAAATGCTACTGATAGCTTCGTTTAGAAAATGGTCCAGACTGTCTTAACTTCAGGCTTTGGATTTTTCAACCAAGGATTGGCCAATGCCATGTTTTCCGGGCTGGAATAGCAATTGGCTCCCTAGAGCCCCAAGGCCAGGTAAGGGGGTTCGCATCAAATGGCTGCCCGTAGCGACCCTAGCACATCTGTGTACAAGCGGTTTTAGGGTTGAGGGTTAGGGCAAAGATTCCCATACGCTTAAGATCATAGTTCCTTCCTTGGGTAGAGCGAGGAGCACACTACTTGGGTTTCAAGGGAGCAGTCATCAGTAGGGCCCGTCCTGGACACATGCTCGAAGTCCGGAGCACCATTTGCCGAAGATGCCCTTCATGGGGCGCCACTGGCAACCGTGCTTTCCCTTGGCAGGCCGCCTGTCAATGATGTAGGGTTTAGGGTTTCTGGGTTTTGGGTATGGGGTAGCGTTTGGGGTCAAGGGTTCAGTGTTTTCCTTCCAGCGTACGCGCTCCCACCATTGATAGCCGGCTGTAGAGGCCAGACGACCCCCCAGGAACCTGTCATCAGTCATAGTCCTAGACCTTCCTCCTACCCTCTATTTGGGCCGAAGCGCCCACTATTCAGGCCACATATCCCCAATTAAGGGTACAAGGGGGGTCCTGGTCGTTTCCATTTCATTTTCCATGTTCTTTTTCATTTGATTCTCCAGTATAGTAGCTTCCATTTTATCTTCCATTACCCCAATATACTATAATCCTTATTACGGGGACCCCTAAAATGGTACTAATTTTGGGAAACCCCCATATATCCCCATTAAGGGTACAAGGAGGGTCCTGGTTCAAGCGTTGCGCGGGGAATCCTTCTGCGCAGCTCCGGGAACAGCATCGCTCCAGCCGGAAGAAGAACCTTAGGGCTCCCAATAGCCTAATGTAGGGTTTTAGGGTTTCAGGGTTTTAGGGTTTTAGGGTTTAGGGTTTGGGGTTTAGGGTTTAGGGGTTTAGGGGTCTATGGCTCCAAATAGCCCAATGTACCTTGACCTTCCTAGTATATAGGGTTTAGGGGTTTAGGGTTTCGGGTATAGGGCTCCAAATTGCCCAATGTAGCTACTATTTATAGGCATTGGGGCCCAATGTAGGTATTATTTATAGACATGGAGTGTCAGGGACATGCAACAGTTCTAGATCACCGCAACGAGGATCTGGAGCCCTGCTGCGCCCCAAAGCTCTCAACCTACAGCATGCCCTAGGGATCCAAGGATGGAGAATTACATGGAACATAACTTGGAAATTGACATGGACACTGGGGTTATATAGGGACTATATTCGGGATCCAAGTATACAAGAACAACTTGCATTTGGGCTCTAAAGTCTAGACTTGTTATCTTTATCGGGCGGTTTGGATCGTTTGGAATGTTGGTGGTGTCCTTGAGTGGAGCCTCTAATTTTCTAGGGACCCGTAGAGATGCTGTCCAATTCCGTCCTGTCACATTTATGACATCTAGACTTAGGTTTAGCTATACCTCCAAGTAGAATGACCCTTACACCTTGGACTAGTACAAGGCCTAAACCCTCGGTAGAGATTACCGTGACTACTCACTCATTCATTTCCACCCAGACCTAACCAAGGCTAACCTCGACTTTTTACAGTGTACAGATGCCAAAATCATAGGTACCATTCCTTTCATGTGCATTGGTTCTAGTAAAAGGATATCCTAAAGCCTGAACCTACAATATCTCTAGACACCCCTACATCCTCCATATCCCCTCAGGGGCCGGTTACTCTAGGTAGACCGCACATCTAAAGTTGAAGCCAATTGCCCCTAGTATTGGCCCTTGACCTGAAATTCTTATACACCTAGTAGTGTATATATATATATACCCTATATGCACCCTTAAGGGTCTTTAGAAGCCTGCAAAAAGGCCTACGGCCTAAGGGCCCGTATTAGGGGCCCATATTTCGAACCTCAGAGAACAGCCCGTGCCTTGGTTGATGTCACGCCAACCGCCGAACTAATCCGCACCCCCTATCATCCCACGGGGTTCTAAGTACCTGTATGGGTTCAGGGTTTAGCGTTTAGGGATACTAGCTGAAGCCGGAAGCCGTATTACCAAATTTTCCTAGTACAGGGACCTTACTTTATGTCATATAGGTACTTAGGTAATTCAACCCCCGAACATTAGATATTTCAAATAAAGTAGATGGCAGTGGGAACATCTGATGTTAGGGGGGTGGTTGATGTTAGGGGGTGGGACTAGAAGCTCGGAACCCCTAAACCCTAAAACCCTAAAGCCCTAAACTTTACAGAGCCCTTCGGACATCCCACGCCCTAAACGTTAAATCCCGAGCCCTAAACTTTAAAATCCAAGCCCTAACGGTCCAAGGATCCAAATAATGGGGTTTCAAGGCCCAAATACTATAATATTAATGGTACTTGGGACCTAAAACCCTGTTATTTGGGTCCGTGGACCCTTAGGGTAAATCCTGTTTCCCAAGCTCTCAACCTTTGCACCGTTATAACCCTCAGCCTGAAATTCTAAACTGTATATCCTGGATGTAACTTTACAGGTCCCCTTCATAGGAAGCCCCAGTGCCCAAGCACCCATGGGCAGGTGCCCTGCTGACTGGCTTGGCGTACCGGGCCAATGGGGCGTCTGCTCGGGCCGTGGCCACGGAGGCGGGAGGGAAAATTGAGGGGGTTTAGGGTTAGAGATGTTCATGTGGCTTTGTAATTCCTCATGACTGGGATAGAATCCGGCTCCTAGTCTGGTGTAACCTACATGAAGCCAGTTGCAGGATCTGTCAGCGGGGGGTTCGACAATGAGTAGCTACTGGGCGTAAATAAACCTCCATGAAAGGGTCCCAGTGCTCAATAATCATATACTTGCCCAAAGCCAGTCTGACAGCCATTACTACTGAATTCTCAGGGTACTTCATTTTGGGGTCAGTTTTAATGTTACAAGGATGGGTTTTGGTGTTTGAGGTTTACTGTTTGGTCTTGCTTCTGGCGTTGCGGCTTGTGGTGTTGACTGACCTATAGACTCTACCATGCAGTTCCCCGTCATTTGGTATTCAACTTTGTAGTGAGTGGTCGGCATCAAATCCCCAAGCCACTTACACCAACAGCGATCAGCATGGAAGGCATGCGACATCTCTTTTTCAGCACTGGTGGTGAAGCTCCCGAAGCATACTAAGCTCAGAGAAAGTAAAAACAATCCCAAACCCCTGCACGGGGCGGGAGTGTGGGGAAAACAAAGCTGTAGTGGACACCTAAAACCGCTGAAAAGTACAGAAGTACTATGAAGCATGAGTGAGCACGGTATGTAATGTGAAGCTAAGCCAGCTTCAGCAAATGGCTTAGGAAGATAAGAATACGCACGAAGCACAGAGGTGGGCAAACAGAAGATTTATGACAACCCCCTTGAGCACACACAACTGTTGATACTAAAAATCCTGCATGACCTTACTATAGTATAGTCCTATAAAATCCCAATATAGAATATACTTAGGGTCATGCAGGATTTTTAGTCTCCACCGAAGTACATCTTCTTGCAGAGGGCAGTCCGTGCACTTAAGCATTTTGCTGGGTTGTGGGAGGCGTGAAGCTTTCAGGGCTTGGGGCGCAGGGTCGAGGGTTAACGGTTTCAGGCCTAGGGACCCAGGGCTTCTATAAGTCGGGTTTTTTAGGGTTTGGGGGTTAAGGGTTTAGGGTTAAGGGTTTTAGGGTTTAGGGGTTAAGGGTTTAGGGGTTAAGGGTTTAGGGGTTTGGGTCTAGGGTATACACCCCCAAAATGAGCATTGAACCTGATGTAGTGCCCCCCATCGAAGCCACAGGGTGCATGTTAGTTTTGGGGAGGCTGTAGCTATGGGAAGTCTAAGTATGGGGTTTGGGATCCAACACAAACCCCCAAGCTCCGAACCCAAAAGCCAGAGAACCTAGCCCCCGAAACCACACGAACAACTAAATCCATAAACCCATGAAACCCTGAATCCCTAAACCCTTATACCTAAAGCCCTGTGCCCCAAAACCATCGACACACTTAACTCGCTAACCGCAAACCTCTGCACCCGCACCTCCCTTAATCCCTAAAGCCCCAAACAATAAATCCCCAAACCCCTCAACACCTGAAAAACCCTGAGCCCTAAAGCCACGAAGCCCCTTCAAGCCTAAGATCCTGACTGCTATGCTCTTTGGGAGTTCTTTGAAGAGGCCCTAGACCCCAAACCCTAAACTGACTGGTTCTAAGTAAGGATACATAGGGATTATATAGGCCTAGACCCTCCTCCTACCCTCTAGTAGGGCCTAAGTACCTAGTATTAGGGAACATATATCCCCAATTAAGGGTACAAGGAGGGTCCTGGGCGACTGTATTCCCTTATTCCCGACTAAGAACCAGCAAGAAAACTCCGAGGTGGCGAGCCTCAAAACCTGGCGCCCTGACCTGGCATAGCATCTTTTGAGGTCTCCTGAACTGAGTGGTGCTTTGTAGTGGAGAGCCTCAACCTTTTCAGGATTTATTGTTTGGGGACTAGGAAACCCTGAACCCTGAACCCCAATAAGCGTTCAGGGTTTGGGCAAAGTACAGCAACCTCACCCAATTGGTGGTTAGTGGAGAAGTCAGTACCAAAATGCACTTGTATTTCTGGATTGGGAGTGATTCGGGTTTAGGTCTAGAGTTTTACTTGGCCCAGAATATCGGGTAGAATGTTTTTCTGCATATAGCATTTTTTGGAAGGATATAGCCTTGCTGGGTTCACCACCAAAAGCGCGACTTAAGTGGGAGTTTGTTGAGCGTTTGAACTGGGTGATAGGGTTCAGGAAGAGCTCGATTCTAGAACACGACACTCTAGTTTCTTTTACACCTACGAACTTCTTTCGTCAAACCAGCTGGTCAATATGTAGTTCCCCAGGCAAGTATGCTGGATCTACAGGCAGCAATCGGTAAATAGTCAGAGATGCATGGGGGTTTTTCGATATGCAAGCCCTAAACCCCAAATCTTAAAACCCAGGATCCAGAATTTTTGGATCCACGGATCCGAGTGGGACTCCAAAATCTATAAACCCTACGAAGCCCCGGGCTCTAATTAATGCTCAGACCATCTTATCTAAATGGGGGTCCAAGACTTGGGGCCCTTTTTGGGGAATCCTGATACTCGGTATAAGTTCGCACATAGAACCTGAGAATATTCTGACCCCTAAACCCATAGGGTTTAGGGTTGAGGGTTTAGCACCCTAAACCCTGAACCATTCTCAGGTGCGACTTCCAGTCGCTGGAGCCCATACGCCGGGCGGAGCCTTGGCAGCAGGTTTCTGAGGGTGAAGGGATCAGGGTTCAGGCTTTAGGGTGTACTTACTGGCGCTTAGTAGTAGGCAAATATAATCCCACATTATATATTCAATTATTCCCTACTAAGCCCCGAGAAGTTCAGGGAGGGATGGGGATGGGGGGTTGTGGCTTGGGTGTGGCTTGGAGTTTAGGGTTTAGGATTTTGTTTCGTTTTCAGGGATTAGCCATGAACATCTTGTCCATTTGTTCAGAACCCTAAATCTACTAGCACCCAAAGCTCCCCTGAGCATGAGGACTTCTGGGAAGATCTAAACCCAAAACGCTTAGACCCAGACCCGCTGACACCCTTAAGCCCTAAACCCTGAAACCCTAAACCCTTAGACCTTAAACCCTCCAACGCTTATTCCCTAAACCCTTAGTCCCTCAAACCCTTAAACCTGAGCATTACCTAGACCCCCCCAAGTACCCTCTATAGACCCTAGGTATCCCCAAATTGAAGCTACATAGACCCTATTTTAGGGTACTTGGGGGGTCTAGGTAGACCCTAAACCTTCCCCTTTGCACGGAGGAGCCGGTCGTACTGAATTCAGCAGTAGTCGATTTGGACACTTGGACGCGGTTTAGGGTTTAGGGTTTAGGGCTTTTTGTTCTTAATACAGACACTGGGCTACATAGGGATTATAGAGGGATAAGGGATTGGGGTATTGTGAGATACAAAGGTTCATACACGGGCAAATAGGAAGGAGTATGAGGCTAGGCAAAAAGAAAATGGAAGCGTCTATCGAGTTTTAGGGATTAGGAATCTCATTCCCAATAAATGGAGAATCAAGTGGATGATGTAACGGAAGCTGGGGTTAGGAAGGGGTCATACTTACAGGGGTTGCATCGGGCACCAATATCTATCGATGTTACCTACATTGGGCTATGTGGAGCATTGGGGCTGTGTTCGGACCTAATTACGGGCTAGGGTCTAGAGTTTAGGGAGGGGACAGGTTTAACCTGCATTTGCTCTTAGCAGAGCGCGGTAGCCCTAATAATGGTCCCAAACGGTGGATACAACAATTCCTGTACGAACCTAAGTACCTCATAGCTTGAGAATTTTGATGCTATAGTATACTAGGGTCATGCAGGGTTCTTAGCATCAACATGGGAATGCAATTAATGGGATTGATTCAGGCGTCATGGTCAGGTTCTACGGTTTATACGATTAAGACTGGCGAGTTGGGATTTGGCAGTCTTTTCATGAAAGCGCTGAGCTGAAGTCCAAGGATTTTGCAGGTGGATGGTTTCCCCGACATGGGCCTCACAAGGCCCTTATACCCAATGCTTCCCATGAAAGCCTGACACAAGCCTTATGTAAGGGTATCCATCTGGCAACTCTCCACCCCAAAAATGCCCTTAAGAAGTAGGGACCCTCCATGCTGACAGAGGGTCTGGCGCACACCAGGGGACATTGCGTTTTCCAAAAGCCGGTTTTCTGGGGTGTAGGGATATAAGCCCGACAAGAGAGAGTCAAACCAACAACATGCAAAGTGAAATGAACACTGGGAATTTACAGGGGTTCAAAGGGGTAGGTGTTTTGAGACAACGGGCGCTCCTTTTAAGGGGCTCACGAAATTAGGGATTATAGCCTATAGCCAAATACCTACCCTTGAAAGAATGTAGTCATCAATGACAGGAAAATCTGCATACCACACCATACACCGAACATTGACTCCACCCTGAAACCCTAAAAGCACTGGACCCTTAACCCTAGACCCCTAAACCTTTCGGCCCTAAACCATAAATCACAAATCCTTCGGAGCCCTCAACCCCAAACCTAAGTGCCCTAAGACTGTAGCTGCCCCCACTTTACTACCCCTCTTTGGTCTCCGCCTCGTTTAGCCAGTTAGTTGTAAGTGCTGAGGAAGCCTCATTAAGCCTAAGCATCAAAATCACCTAAAAATCTTATATAGTATGGTCTTTGGGCCCAAATTCCTTCAAATGTGAATCCTTAGATGCTTAGGGTAATTCATGGGGTAGTAGGCATGGCTGGCCGAGGCATCCCGGCCCCCTTGTTGTTGTTTTTTGAATTCTCCGGAGGGTCTACGGGTTTAGGGTTTCGGTTCCCCAAAGAGTCCAAGTACCCAATAATTAGATACTGGGATTTTGGGTAGTAGGAACTATAGTACAGGTTTTGGGTAAGTATGTGATTGCTAGGTACTTGGACCCTTAGGGTTTGGGGTTTTTGATGCAGAAAGGAAAACACAGCAAAGGGATTTTGTTCTCCCCAACATTGGAGCAAAGTTGTCAGTTGCCGGGGGTTCTTCTCGCCCGCACCATTGTTGGAAGAATTCCTGCACCACAATAAGTTGTCGGAGTCCTGCGCGCTTTAGGGTTCAGCGGTTATGTAGGGATTATATACGGTTATATAGGGGTTGTATAGGGTTTAGGACAGTGGCCGCGCAATGGTTTTATTTCGGGGCTTAGATATCTCATACTCTTAGGACTTCCTCATGTCACTAGTACCGGTATTGTTGCCATTACTATCCCTGTTACTATACGGTACCACTATTTCTACTAGTTAGCACTACGTTTACTACTACTATTATTACTAGTACTATTACTATTGCTATTACCATTACTATTACTATCCCTGGTACCATTACGAGTAATAGTGCTCTCAGCATTGCTACCTTTCTTACCGCTGTACCTGCTAATTTAACCAAAGTCATGAAGATCATTGAGTCACATCCATTCTGCTGGCATTCCGCGTTCCCAGGGAGCTTTCCTGGTGCAATCGGAGCCGACGGACTAGCGTATTGGGCTGTACTGGCGGGGCTGCCGCAGACCTGCGGCCTACGGCCTCTTTAAGCACCACAAGCAGCCAAGGGAAAGCTTGGCCCATGTGGGCGTTAGACCAGCCCGGCTGGTGCTGAATTTACACCGCGGCTAGAACAGGGCGGTCCAATGTAGTTTGAATTTGGCGTTGTTGCATTTATTGCTTAAGGGTATTATTTTACACCCAAGCAGGAACAGCATAGAAAGTATGGTGATATTTGGTATCCCAACCCTAGAAACTATGAACACCAAAGCCCTAAAACCTTCAACCCTTAAGCCCTAAACCCTGAACCTCCTTAGCCCTGAACCCTAAACCCGAATAAACATTAAACCCTAAGCTTTCAACCCTAAATAAATCTCACAATTCAGGCCACTGACTGGCAAATGGACGCCCTGAGCTCGCTACAAGAGGAGACCTTTTGAGCTTGGGAAGGCTTGGGGTTGAGGGATTTAGGGTTTAGGGCTCAGGGTTAGGGTTTAGGGGTTTAGGGTGTAGGGTTTAGTTGCAACACGAGAATGATTATAGTAATAATGAGAGTTCAGCAAGAACATGCTGAGCAAGGTGAAGGAACTTGAGGTTCAGGGGCTTAGGGTTTGGGGTTCAGGGTTTGGGCCCAGAGCTTTCAGGACAAGACAGGCGAGATGGGCTTAGGTTCGCAAACACACAGATGGGTTGTCCTCAGAAATATGGGCCTCTTGTGGTTGGAGATGATTTTGCGGCACCATTTTTCTTTGGGGGTGTACCAACGTGGGACCCCAATTTTGGGAACTACCCACATAGATCCCTAGATTCCTACAGCTACCCAGAGATCCCTAATTTAGGGTTTAGGGGTTTAAGGGTTAGGGGGCCTGATTCTGGCTGATTCTGGGGGCCAAGGTGTCGACCATTGGGCGCTTGGGCCCTCATGGACGGAACTCCAGATTCCTAAGCCATGAACCCTCAACCCCAGACCCTAAATCCTGAACCCAGACACTATAAAGTCTAAGCCCTAAACCACAAGACTTAACCCTAAGCCCCAAGCCCT
>CAJNIZ010043920.1:0-20075 GCA_905231905.1 Symbiodinium pilosum
GCATCGAATTATACAAGGAGTTTCGACGAATGCTCATATGTCCCTTTTTGATATTCCTCAGAACGGCTTCAGAAACCCCTTCGCCGCCAGGGTCCTGTTTTGAGAACTTTCTGCCTGCACCGCCCAAACCGGAAAGCCCTAAACCCTGCCTGGACGGCAAAAGTACTTCACGTGAGGGCCCGGCACCCATTAAGAAGGCTACCATTCGACATTTTCATTGGAGCCCAGGAATACCCTAATCAGCCTGACCCTACCTGGACTCCCAAAGAATCACCCAAACTCCTCAACAATAGTCTAAATGGTTATTCTTCAACGCAGTTTGGGGGTTCAGGTAAGCCCAAAAGCAATTTCTATTCCCTGATTTCTAAATCGAGGTGACATCAGCGAATCGCCGCTCCGCCGCACCCGTGCTCACTCCTGGTGCGGACTCATGGCTATTCATCTGGGTTGCTGTTAAGGAACTCAAACGAAGTTACCATAATACGTGTATATAGCAAATGATAGAGTTTCCTTATAGTTATAGTAACTTGCTTTAATTTCCTTGACAGCAATGAGCCATTTCAGTCTCTCTCAGAGTCTCTGAGTATCCCTCGTATAACTAGGCGAGTTGGAGCGACCTCGCTCGACCTCACTTTGAAGGGGGTCTCCTAAAGAAACCACTCCAAGGGTGGCTGATTTTCAAGTTCTGAAATTATTCCGAACTAGTCTGCATAGGATCCTCAATAATTAATGCCATTGACATCGACCTACAGCCATCCTCCGATTTCCCACCTCCCGCCTCCCACCTCCCACCTAAAACCACCTCCCTCCCGCTTCCCACCTCACCTCCCGCCACGCCACTTGCCCTCCTACCTCCTCCCACTTCTCCTCCCCCTCTGACTTCAGGAGCTGGGAGGTGATGGGAGGAGGAGGCAAAGGTGGGAGGTGGGAAATACAATGAGCCACGGCAACGTGCAAGTTCGATTCGATCGATTCGATCGTCGACCCGATTCGATGCCGGTGTTTGCGGTTGGTTGGCTGGGCATGTAATTCGAATCAGGATGACCTTTACTTGGCCTAAAACGCTCCTTTCCCAAGAGCCCCCAAAGTACCGCTTCCGTGAGTCACGCAGTTGAGGATGATATGAGTTGGAAGTAAGGCCCCAATTCTGTCCTTCAGCAGTTAAAGGATAGTCATGTTTTTTGTGCACCTGTTGTTTGAGCATAGGTGGCAGCAAGAATTCATACACTGGATATGGGACCGTTTGTGTTTGAGGCTTACTGGCTTTGGGATGCTCCACGGTTGATGCGAGCATGCAGTCAAGTTGAAATAGTCCCTCAGCTCTGCCTCTACAATCCTTGGGACTTAGCTTGGACCTTAGACCCTTAACCCTTTGAAATTCCCTTATATTCCGATTATAGGTACCTAAAGGGTTAACCCTTAGTAGGGGTCCTCAGTGCCACGTAGTACAGAAAAACCCCTGATGCGCAAACTTGTCATCTGCAGCTCAATAAGATTCCATCAAGTCCTAAAATACTGCGAAAAGAACCTTCATGAATCCAGGGGCATATTCTTCAATTCAGCTTAAGCACCTAGAAGTGTCAGACTCCAATAAGTTCCAAACCCACCGATGGCACCCAGGAACACGAGTGCAGGCTCGGCGGGAAGCAAGTGGGTCAGTATAAGACCATTGGCAAGACATGCTGGATAGTCAAGATCCTACACTAAACTGTTTCAGCTTTTTCCAGTTGGGGCGTGCGACTTCTGCAGGGTTGTAACACAAGTAGAAGTCCATTGGGAAATTCAGGGTCAGTTAGTACAGTAGGGAGTGAAGGAATGGTAAAGACGATAGCGACCAGTATATTGTTAAGTTTTACATAGGGGTCCTCATAGGGGTCCTAACAAGCACTGAGATAAAGTAAAGCCGGACCGACTCTACCCTACAAGTCTCAGTCACGTGGGGGCTGCCACAAGCATGGCCGCCTTCTTGAGCACCCAAAGTATTTAGTGGCAATAGTAGACCAGGGACCCCAAAAGGACCATGAGTTTGAGAACCTACCCCACGCGGTTTCGGGTCTAGGGTTCAGGGTATGCTTCTTGGATTTGTTGAACACAAACGCCGTCGTGACCCATCATGGGAATTTGATCGGATGACGAAGTCGTGACGTGGGTAGGAATTTTGGATCTTGGGCAAAGTTCCACATTGGACATTCCCGGTACTTTCTCTGATGCGACTGCCAAATTTGTTCTTGTTTTGGTAGTTTACCCTGCTGCAGGGAGCATGTGGGATTGGAGGGTGCCATGGAGAAACTCCTAATTGGAACCCAGGCTATCAGAAACAACTCCTAGCGCAAAGGAAACCAACAAGGAGTCGCAAACTGCAGCATAAGGATTGGGGTTTAAGGTTGATAGGCCCTAAACATTTTTCGGTGCAGCAAAGGAACCCTACACCATATATATATATATATATGTATATGCTCGGCCCGAAATGGCCGGCTAAAGCCCTTTTCCGTCAGCGTAATGAAGCCTAAACCAACAACCCTACAGACGAACTCTGAAGCCCCAAACCCCCCACCTATGGTAACCATAAAGCCCTAAGCCTAAAGCCCTAAACCCGAAACATCCCGAACTTGTAAAATTGAAGCTTATAAGCCCTAGAAATCCTACACGCTAAAACCTACGGCTTAAACCCCCGACCCTAAAACCTAAATCATTAAAGTCCAACGGGGTTGCCAAACCCTAAGTCATACCACTATGGGCTATTAGACCTTAAGGGTACCTTATTCTACCCTTAATAGGGTCCCAATAGGGAATTTTAGGGTCTAATAGCCCATAGGGTAAAGCCCGACACCTTTCGGCACTACTGCAGGTTGTGCTTCCCATCGAGGCGCCTGAGTTTGGGGGCATTGACGACGCTGACGCCGAGGAGGCCAGCCGGCTGTAGCTGTGCAGCGCAGAAGCCTTGATAAGCGGTTTAGGGTTTAGGGTTTAGGGTTTCATGGTCCTAGATTCCTTGTATAATTGAAGTTTCGGCTACTTCAAATAGACTTCAACATGACATGGGTGATTATTCCAGACCCCTGTTTTATTAGGGCTTGGGTGACAGGACTTAGGATATGAGGACTTTAGGGTCCCGTGGCAGCATGAAGTTTCTGGTGAAAGGGCTTTGAGTTTGAAGACTTTAGGTCTTGATTTGCACGCTTGCAATTGCCGCCTGAGTTGTTCCTGTGACATATTTTGTCTGAGTGATGCCAGTAGCGAGTAATTTATTCTACGGGATTGTATGTGCACGCCTGTCCGTGCTTGTGAGTAAAAGAAGTGTACATTGTTGGCCTATGCAAGCGTAGGGCTGGCATGTAGACCCGGCCTGAAACAGCGTTAACGACTATTCCCATGAACCAAGCATCGGAGCGTGCATTCAAGATGCATGAGCGACCGCAGCGCTGTCCCCAAACCACATGTGAGTAGTTTTCATTTTCTTTTTGATAATGCCTATATTATCCCTATATAGACCCTATAATATAGTAGTTTCCATTTTCTTTTCCATTATCCCGATATTATCCCAATGTAGACCCTACAATATAGTGTTTGCCTGTTCTTTTCAATTATTCCTACTACGTGAGTTCGCTCCTTCAGTTTGCATCAGTTGCCTTTGGCAGTTTTCACGGCTGAAGCACAAGAAAACGAATTTCTCATAGCATCCTACACTCCATCAGTACAGAGAAGGCACAATTTTGAATGTCGCCCTCAACTCCCAGCACCCTTCAATCTAACAGATGCTTAAGGCAGAGTCCCTAAACCCTAAGCCCATCAATCGCTGTAATTGTCCCTCCATCAGGCCAAATGGCAGCCCCTATATGCTCTCCCTTGCTCCCTGTTAGGCACCAGTAAGCAGTGTCCTGCTTTGCGTGCTGCTTTGGCTCAAAAGGCGCGTGCCTCAAACTGCATTGTGCTGATGGCAGCGCCGTTGCAGCTCCCGAGCATGGCATTTTTCAGAAATGCGTGTTTAGGGTTTTGGGTCTAGGGCGGGCTCAGAAGTCAAATTGAAAAAGAAAATGGAAACCACTACTTAGGGTTTAGGGTTTAGGGAAAATGTAGCTCCAAATGCTATAAGCATAATTATCGATACTCGCAGAAAGGGGCCCACCAACTTTTGAAACACCCCAGATGAACAATATTGTCCATGGCAGACTCAAGTTGTGCTGCTACATAGCGCCCAAGTGCTTCATGAAGTGTAGTCTAAACTCCTGGGCTGGTTATATTTGGGATTATATGGGGGACCATTATCAGGCTTATTAAGGTGGAATCTGTCAGGGCGACAAAGAGATAATATGATTTGCCTTCTACTTAGTCATGCAGTCACTGGATTTGGGTCACCTGCTTTTTTCAAAGCATAGTCTGTAGAATAAGTTACAAGCATCGCGCCACCACATGCAGGAGGGTTTCAGCCAGTGGAAAAGAAGGTCAGAACGGATGGAAGCAAGGTCCATGTCATATAGTTTGTATAAACATTTGTAATGGATCCCTGCGTTAGCCGCTGATAGCATCCCTATCTCCTCTATTCTAGTCATTCATTCCTAATAACACATCATCCAAACCCAACGTTTGGGTTCTGCAAAGGTTGTAAATAACCTTTGCGTATTTTATTGTCCCCCACTAAACCCTTAACTTCTGCGATCACCGTTAGGAAAGTGCCAGGACTGCTAGAAAAATCCCAAGCCACTTGGGAGCTGCAACTCTCTAGCCATGGCCATATGGATGGATGCGCAGATTCTCGAGGGACACTGGCAGACGACGGAAAAAATCCTGAACTTAATCCTCGAGTTCGAGAACGGAAGGCCAGAGGAGAGGCACGGATGAGGGCTTGGGGTTAAAGATCATCCTAAACCCTAAATAACCCTAGACAAGCCGACAAAGATAGATTCATTTCTGGAGTGGCGATGTCGAGCTGGTTTATAGATTCATCACTTGTGCAGGAAGATGTCAGGTCGATCGGCACCGTCTCCTAACAGAGGTTCTCGGAGAAGCCTATGCAAGTATTCAAGACTTGGTCGCCTGATGCATGCAGCACTAGCTGGCTGATAAGGTTCCTATCCTGGCTGGCATCTACGTAGAACCTCCTAGTGGTTCCTTTTCCGGTAGTATGTTGCAATCCCGTTTACAAGACCCAGCAAACCCCAAAAGTAACTACGGGGGAGCTGTTGAGCAGCCATGCATCCTTATAGTGTCTCGTATATTCCCTATGTACGCTTGGAACCCTGAATAGTGACAGTAAAAGTGAAAGTCAGTGTTAAAGTCAAAGTAACAGTGATCGTCGTCGACGTCGTCGTCGTACCCGATTGTCTGTTCGGCGACCGTGTACTAATTCGTCCTTAGTTACCCGGAATGCTGTTTTGGCTGAGGGAACTGGCTATCTTAACAATTTTTCTGACCGGTACGCCATGGACAAACATTGTTTTTTGGCAAGGCGCTTTTGTGTTTATTTAATGCTGTTTTCGCTGAGGAGCTCTGGCAGTTTCGAGAATGTGTTGTCTGGCAATGGTGTTTCTGCTGAGGAAATTGAACGATTCTGAAGAATCTTTGCCCACTTTCTTCTAGGTTTTGAAATCCGTGCTGGCCAAGATCTTAACATGAATGTTACCAGAGCGTGCAGTTACCAGAGCATCCATGCTGGCCCATATAATAGCCTTCATGCAACAAAAGCATATGGTTACCAGAGCATCCATGCTGGCCAGAATAATGACGGCCGTGTTGCCAGAGCATACGGTTACTGGAGCATCCATGCTGGCCAAGATAATAACGTTCATGTCCAGTAAGAGCGGAGTAAACCTGATAGGGATAGGGTGAGGGAAGGTCTAACTCCCCGTTTTGGAGGAGAAAAAAATCCTAGGCCAAGCCTACCTAAAACAGGGACAACCTTACTGGCCAACCCCCCAAAAACCAGCTTCTCAGGCTTGTAATGTAGACCCATGATTACTAAACCACCTCCCTTTAAGGGCCTTAACATTGGGATTCCGAATATACTCCCTGTTAAGGGAGGGGGTTTATTAATCATGGGTAGGGGTTAGTGCCAGGGTGCACTACAGCAGCTTGCCGTAACCACGCGCGGGACTTGCGTTTGAGCACACCGCGGCGTTCCCGCTGCTTTTTCTGGACTCGTTTCTGCAGGTGCTGCTTGAGTTTGCGGATTATACCGCCTGCCACGCTGGGCAAAGCTTCCTGTCTGTGGCCAGGAATTCTCCACAGCCTGCACGCGTACTCCTTCTGTTTTCCTTGGCTCTTCCCCGGAACCACGCTGCGCGGCATCTTGTGCCACAACTGCTACAAATCCTCCACTGAAGCCCACAATTTTTCATGCATGGCAACGGGTGCTCATCTTGGCTTGCCGACATGCAAAAAATCAAAGACTTTGAGAGGGTCGTCACTTCTGCTACCTTGTCAGGTGTGGTTTCGTCAGAAAACCCTGTCAGTTCACAGACGATCGTGTAGTAGTAGTGGTGGCAGTAGTAGAAGAAGTAATAGCAGTAGTAATATTAATATAGTCGTAGTCGTAGTCGTAGTAGCAGCAGTAGTAGCAGCAGGAGTAGTAGCAGTAGTAGTAGTAGTAGTAATAGTAGTAGCAGTAGTAGTATCAGAAATAGTGACAGGAATGTCGATAGTCGTTTGAGAAACCCGCCACCTGGCGACCATCGTTTTGGGCCGCATGCCAGGCGTCGCGAGCTTTCTCGAGCCTTCGCTGAAATGAGGTTAATGGGGGAGGGCTTATGGGACCCAAGGACGCAATGAATCCATGTAGTTACATGCGTATGCTCATATGGGAACCCCTTTAGGCCCTAACTTTTAGTGTAGACTATGCCTGCAGGGACCCTTCTCAAGATGTTCTTGAAAACCCTATCTTGAGATTACTAGAGTCCCCGTGTAATCGGCATGTATCCCCCCCCCCACCTTCGCCTTGTTTCGAGAAGCCGTTTATAGTATGCCATCGCGACATTGAGTTTGCATTTCGCACCTGGGGGACATCCCAGTTTGGGGTCCTCATAGTAGGGGAATAATGTGGAGAGAGTATGAGAGACCCTAATCTTTGGTACCACGGTTGGCAAACCAGCCTGTTTGAGCTTATCTATCACTGGCAGCGATCGCCTCTCATGCTTGTTTTTGCTAGCTTCTTGCTGCTGAGGGGAAGCAACTCTACTTTTGCAACTTAGACGGCCATAGAATATTGCCAATTGGGGTTCGGGGCTTAGGACCTAGAGGTACTGAAGCCTTCCCGCTTTGCTCAATACATCCAACAGAGAAAACCCAAGCAGCCTGTGTCCTGCGTTCACAAATTTTTGCATGTCTAATATGAGCCATAGTCTGAACTCCTAGTATCCCCCTTAGTAACCCCTATAGTAGTCCCCTATGTATTCCCTTATACAACCCCCTTTAAGGAGTTCAGACTATGGCTCGTATCAAGGTACCCGCCTTCTGAGATGTTCCCCGAGATCTAGTGCCAAATTTCTTCAAAGTTTGGGCTGTTTCCCCCAAGGGTCTATGAATACCTATTGGGGCCTAAGTATATGCTACATAATAAATCTTTTGAGCTTATCGCACAACACCTGTGAACTCAGTTTGCTTCCCTCCAGTACGTGAAGCAGAAACGCCAAGGCCGGATTAGCGATAGCATCGTATTCCCTGGAGTGGTTAACTGAAAAGAGGTACTTGGTAATTCTCTCCTCAATAGCGGGACCCCAAAATAGACTCCAAAAAACAGTGGTCCTTATTATAGGGACCCTCCAGAAGGTACCCCTAATTTTGGTAAAACTTCACCATTATCTCGGCTTATGTACATGTTTGTCACTGCTTGTCTTCCGTACACAGGCTCAGAAGTGAAGGTCCAAGTACCCAACGTTTAGGTTCTTGGGATTAGGGGTATGGTAAGTATAGCACAGGTTCCTAGGTACTTAGACCCTTTGGGAATCTTTGGGCTGCAGAGGTTCAAGTTCAAACTGCCTGGATTTTGGATTCGGACCGGATAATAGGGTTTCAGGTATGGCGGAAGCTTGTGCAACAAGCATGCCGGTTGAATTCGACAGCTCTGCGACAGCTCTGCATGAGCTACCATCAAAACTTGTCATATGCGCCTGCAGTGGTAGCACGAACGAAAGGCCGGAAAAACTCCCAGCATAGTTTAAACAGCTTCATCGGGCGTGGCAATTGCGTACATGCGGCTACTATTGGGTACTTCTCATTGTCTGAGTCCCCTGCACACACCCGCACCAGCATCTCCCTAATGACCCAAATGGATTCACAGATTGTCAGACTTGCTGCATGTGTGGATGCTGGGAGACGTGTGGTGGTTTCTTAACCTAGACCCTCCTCCTACTCTCTATTGAGGCCTAAGTACCTACTATTGGAGCCCACATATCCCCAATTGAGGGTACGAGGAGGGTCCTGGAACGTAATCCCTATACATCCCTATGGCAACTCGAGAAATTTCCTCATATTCGAATACTGGCCGCGGTTCGCGAGGGCGAGCTTTGGCTGGAACTAAGCCACCGTGGGCTGCCGGGACGCCCCTCATGTGCCTGCCAATGATCGGGTTTAAGGGTTATAAGGGTGTAGGGGTTAGGGTTTAGGGTTTGGAGGCTTGCATAGTGTCTTGGGTTGTATTAGGGAGACTGTTTTCTGAGATACAGTCTAAAATCCAAAGATCACGGGCCCTGTTTCGGATTGAGCCTGCAACTTGACCTTATTTCTGTTCCAGGACAGCTAGAAAGCAAAGGACAGCTTGATGCGAAGTTACTGACAGCAGCCTCATTCTTTCTGAAAATTTAGGCGCAAGCAGGATTGTAAGCCCAGGCTTTCAATCATTCAGGTCATGCACACAACGCCGCCGTCACACAAGGAACGAATGATGCAAGTGCCGAATCACCGCTTCTTATCCACATCTTTCCCCTTTCAACCGAGAGCGGAGTTGACATACTACAGGTGCAGTAAAGGTCAGTACGTTGGGACATAGGAATTGGACGATGTGTGATACCTTTCCCCTTCCTAGCTAGATCTGAGGAGAGGGGGATGCGGAAGATCCACCTTGCCTGCTTCACAGGGTATGGGGCTTTATCGCAGCACATCGCAGCACGGTACGGTACCCATGCAAAACGATCTGTTCAGGCCCCCATCGTCAAGTCCTGCCTAATGTGGGACTTTCTGAAGATATTCACTTATAAGATGGAGGCCGCTAGTATCTTCCTATACTCCCACTGTACGCCGAGCATCCCCAGCGGCCCCCTACGTGTATCTAGGAAACTCCCATATCCGACCCTATCCTTCACGCATTACGTGGCAAAATGCACGTAGGGCGTCCTGGCTCGGCTAAGTTGCTGAACCTCACGGCCTCTGCTGCTCGAATGACGACGAGTAGGCAATCAGGCTTTCCTACACCCTGGTGGTTCACGGGTCCGAGTACTTCTGCATGTATGGATGGATTGGTAGATCGACAGACAGGAAGTGCCTCTCTTTCTCCTTCTATCCCTCTCTCTACCTATCTATCTACCTACCTACCGATGTGCGTATCCATCCATCCATCTACTGGGTACCGGGGTTAAGTCGTTCTGTGTTGTGTGAGGTTACTATCCTACAGGAGCTTCTTTATTGTTGTTGCAACTGGTCAGCGCGTGTACTTGGGCGGTGTCACTGATGGCCATAGCGTTGACAATATCTTCATTACCGCACGTGCTTGGTTTAGGATTCTCATCTATGGCCGTAGTGTTGTGAGGGTGTTCAAGCTCTGGCAGCGATTTTTCCTTCAGCGGAGATAGATGATGAATGTCTTGGCCAGCCTCGTGGGGATTTCGCGCAGCGCCATGGCATGGACACGCGCTACACAACTTTGTTTGCGGCTGCAACATTAAAATCTGTAGTTTAAAGCGAGTGCATCTGCCGTTTTAACCGGTATTTCATGGCCTCTGGCATGACTTCACATGATGCCCACGAAGGCGGCGTGCCCTGGTCATTCGCATGAAAAACAAGATGGCATAGGGTGTCTTTTGGTTCGTCCCACTAACAGGTCACATGCCACACGCCGTTCTTAGTATTGCAAAGCCTTCTTCGGAAAGCACGTGTGAATGACGGCTCATGGTTTAGCGTGACTTATATGCGGCGTGCTCCCGGGAATCCACACGAAAAAACATTAGGAACCCATGTGCTTCCGCCCGTCTCACCAGAGCTTGTGTGCCACGCCCCATCTTTTGAATCTTTTGTTGCTGTGCAATCTACTTCCGTCAGCACGTGTATTTTGCGTTTCATAGTTCCTGGACTGACTTCACGCGACCGGTGTCACTTCGCGCGGCTTGGGTTGAACTAACTCCACGGCTTGTACCCATCTATCTAAACAAATCATCTATCTATCTATCGATCTATCAATCTGTATATCATGAGTTCACCCAGATCCCACGTGCCCGCCTAAGAATAGGGAAAACCTAGGACTCCATTCTGTATGATATATGTGAACCACAAGGGACAAGCTTGTGCATAGAGCTTTCGACAGCACTAGCGTGCTTGCGAAGCAACACAAATGTTGCGAGGAGTGGGGAACCAAGTTAGGTTCCACTATGGATGTAGAAATTCTGCACCGCTTAGGATCCCCAAAGTATTGTCTTTTGCAGTGTTTGTGCTAATAAGGTGGTGCAAGGTTTTCTACATGCACAGTACGCCTCCTGTCAACGCCAATCTTTCGGGGCTTAGCTCGCTCTGTGGTTGTAGAGAATAATCGGGCGTGTAACCTAGCATCCAAGACTGGAGCGGGTTAGGGTTGTGCCCTTTAAGAAAGTGCATGCGGATCTGAAAGGACAACGGCGCGTTTTGAGCGCCTATGGGTCAAAGGTTGAAGATACAGGTATCGGTAGGTATGATTTGGAAAATATTGGAAACGTACAGGAGTTCTTCAAGATGCAGCGACCCTAAGGTTCCCTGGGGTATAAAGGTAAAGGGGCATCATTGCAATCCCAGTCAGGGATGAGACTGGGTTTGCGTTTGGAGAGACTTCCATATGGGTAAAATGATTGGCTTACAACAACGCCTGGGGCCTCCGGTTCCATACCCTGTTACGTAGAGTGCGCAACAGACAGCGGGATTCTCGGGACAAACCCACAACCATAGCCTGTAACAGAAGCCGCGGAGCCGCGCAACAGAGGGTTTGTAACATGCTGGCATTGCAAGGGGTATGTAACGTATAGAGGGTCCGGCAAGCGGAACGCGACAACAAAGGTTTTCGGCAAACGCCTCTAATATGACCGTCCGTCATGTACGGGTATGCGAGCCAAGCTCCTTGCTGCTTTCAGAACTGCTTTGTGCGAGAGCAATTCTCGCCTGCCAGGGCATTGTAGACTTCAGACCGCTTCAGACCCTACTGTGTTGGGTATTCGAATGCGACACACCGGTTAGCACACCATGGTCTGCGATCAGAAGCTGGTGAGAAGCAGCGTTTCCTTCGTCGTAGCCATCCTTTAATTCTAGGGGCACGAGGAAATCAGAGGGGTCGCTACTGCTAGCTCAGCTAGGACATCGCAAGTTGCAAGACCTAATTAATCGGAAGGGACAGCAGCACGCTGCTGCTACATCAGAATTCCACTGGAACGTCAAACATGACATACTGGCCTCAGGTCCTGCGCCTGATGACAACCTCACCCGACCTCACCCAAATTGCAGTTTCGTCCCAAATTGACTTGTTTTCCAGGCTGTGCAACTTTTATAAAGTGAACCGTAAATTTGACATGGAAAACACAAGCCCTACAAGGAAGATCTCTCGGGCCCCAGACTTACATTTTCCCGGACAAGTCCCTGCAGCCTTGATTCTGGCTGGAGAGACCCTCGAGCACACTGCCTAGGAATGCAAACAACTGAAAGTAGGTGCCTTTTAGATTGTAGAACCCAAAGCAGATAACAATGACGACGTTCAAGCCCAAAGTAGACCCAAAGTAGAGTTGCTGGTTGTCTTTTCATAGGTTACTGGGGTACCGCCAAGTACATGTTTTTTTGAGATCCTGATTTTTACTTCGTGGGGCTTTGCGCGTGAGTCATAGGTCCCAAGGTTTCCACGGGATGATTTTTTGGCCACCTCTCTAGGAATAATCCTGGCCCAGGGCTCCTTTGCAATGTTGTATTTCAGTGTAGCAGAGCTTCCATAAAAGATATTGCCCGTACGTAAGGAAGAAGGTCTTACATGCAGCGCAGCCTGCAGCATGGGGTCAAGGGATGAAAGTCGTGAAGCTAATTGTGAAAGTGCACAACTGTATGAACGAAAATTTCAGGAGGATTTCTTTTTTTGTTTAGGAACTCTGACTTTGGAATGCATTCAGTGGAAGTATGTGTTCATGGCGTATGTGGAGCTTGAGGGATCTGCCTCACGGCTGCGGATGCCCATTTGTGGGAGGCTCTTGTCTCACCCCTGGGTAGGGAAGAACTTAACCTTAATTCATATCATATCCAGGTAACATCCTACAGTCGTTTATAGCTCCTTTGATGACATAAGTTTTCTTAACAGACCTACCTAAGTCTCACATAATTTGGTGACGCCTGAGTGCACGGAGTGATGTGAGGAATCGCTGGTCAGGTCTCCACACAGGGCTTGCAGAACCGTGTATCCCCGCGGACTCCTAAGAACAGTTTACATGGGTTACTTAACGGTTAGGGTTTAGGGTTCAGGGTTTAACATCAAAGGCCAAGGTCCTCCTATATCCTCCGCAAGGCGCTCGCAAAAGGGCTTTTCCTGTCACCGCAACTACGGAGACTGTTCGTAAAACGAGCTTGTTTTTGCTGTTTAAAAGGCCTTATTCGCAGACTTTGTCTGCAGCTTGTGTGGCAGCGGGCTTGGGCGTTAGGGTTAAGGTTTTGGGGTCAGGGTTCATATCAATCCTAAACGCAAAACCCTAAACTGACCCAAAACCCTAGACCCAAATAGGCAATCTGTATGTTTCCAGCAAACAATAGGACCGGATATTTTGCTTTCTTGGTTCAGTCACGTGGTTTTCCTCCGCGAGAGGGCTGGTGCAGAAAGGGTGTCAGGGATAGGATTATGCATATTGTAGTTACAAACATTGTATACCTCACTATCCATATACATCCATATATACATATACATATATGTATATACAGATCCAGATCTTTCCCTGCGCCCCCCCACCCCCCATTTTGAGAGCCCCTAAACCCTAAGTCGACGAGGGTTCCATCCACACCGTAAACCTCGGTCCATGTGGGAGCTTTGTTTGGGCTATCGTCTCAACTCCTTAAAGGGGGATTATATAGGGTTTAGGGTCTAAAGTCCTTGAAGGGGGGCTATGCCGGGTTAAGGGTTTGAGGTTTAGGGTCTAAACTCCTAAAAGGGTGTGATGTAGGGGATTGTTGTAGAGCAATTGCTATAGGGGTCATGCGGGAGGATACTAGGAGTTAAGACTATCTAGCTCATTATGGTAGGATACTGAATGGGGATACCTCAATTTTCAGGACTGAATACTGATCGGGTTTAAGGTTTAGGGACTTACTCATGATATGGTCCCAGATTCCTGGATGAAAGTTGGGAACAGGGTGCTTCAAACAGACCTCAACAAGATGATGGAAAATATTAAGCCCCCACAGTAGTCCTTTCTAAGGTGTATCGCGGTCTGATCTGGGGTGTTTGCAAGGGTGTGGTATGATATGGTGCTCGGGGCTTCAGGCTCCAGGAGCTAGTTGCTGGGGGTAATTACTCTAATCCCGAATAGAGAGTAGCATGGTATTTTTTGTCTTGGTGCCGTACTTGGTAAGAATCGGAATTTTTTTGTTGGCTCAGCCACCAAAATCGTAGAACCCTGTGTAATCCTCAGATGGTGGTTTTCAACAATTCTGGTTCCCTTTTGCGCGCCGTTTTTGTGAGGGTCATCATGTTGCACGGGGTGGGTGAGGAGGACGAGTCCCCATTTTTGTGAAATACCAAGAAAGGAGTTACCCAGTTACCCAAAGCCGTTCCTCCATGCAGGATCCCTAAAAGGGACCCCTTAGCTTATTTTCTAATGCGCATACTTTGTGAGGGGTCTCGAGGGAGAGCTTACGATATTCCTCTGGTCCTGGGTGGGTCATCATAGGATGGCGACCCTTTCTGCCCTGCAGAAGATATCTGCCGGTTCAGCACAAAACTAGGTTGGAGGCTTTTTTCAAGAAGCCGATGTACTTTAGCGACGCTATTAGTTTTGGCGGAAGAAAGCTACAGCCTTACAAGCTTACAACAAAGCTACCAGGTACTTGATGCCTTCAGTCCGAAGCCATAGACCCTAAGCCCTAAGCCCGAAAGAAGAAGAGACAATGAGCGCTAGACCGCCAAACCTCAAACCTAAAGCCTCCAGTTCAATGGGTCGCAACATCCTGCAACCTCTCTCGGAACACCCTTCTTCAAACAGTTGGCAAGGGACAAATATCTCTTGCTGGGGCTCAAGGCTCAACAACCTTAAATCAAGATCTGGAACCCTACGCGGTACCCTATCTTGAGAGAACAGCCGCATCGTTTCGCCGGGGTGCCTAGAAGGGAACGAAGTCGTATTGGAGTATCTATATCATGAAATTATGTAACCTCGACCTGAAGCTCTACAACCTAGATTCTAAGCCATCCGCAAGCTCTGAATTCTAAATCCTAATCAGTACAGAATCTAGAAGCCCCTAACCCCAAATCCTAGAATCTCTGAATCCTAACTAGTACAGAACCTGGAAGCCTTTAACCCCAATTCCTAGATAAGTCTGCGCCAGGTGCAGAGTTCGCCGGGGAGCTTCGACAGCGCACAGCTCCTTGGAACTCCAAAGTACCCAAAGGGTCCAAGCAAACACGATTGGGGGCCTTCAGGGTTGAGAGTAAACGGAGTTTAGGGTTTGGGGGGTTTTGGGTTTAGGGTCCTTGGATGTAGGCTTGAGTGTGTGGGCTTTCTGTTGATTTAAGTGACCCAGATTCCTAGCCCACAAAAATCATCCTAAGCCCTGAACCCTGAATCCTGCCCCCGGTACTCCTGGATTTTTTTGATGTAAACCCTCAAGCCCTAGCCATCTAAACGTGCAACCCTGCGTCCCTATGACCTCGCGTGCTGGTGCGGGTTTAGGGTTCTGGGTTAAGGGTTTGTAGGCTTTAGGGTTTCGGGTAGTGGAAGGAATGGAAAAAGAGTACATGGGTTGGAGGTGTATAAAGACCAACGGAGCGACCCATTCTGGTAATCCTTCCTGGCCGCCGGAAGCCCGAAACCTGAAACCCTAAACCTGAAACAGTAGCTTCCATTTTCTCCTTCCTTCCCTTTGAACCCTAAACCCTACACATACCTGTAAGCCCCCACTTTCCATTTCATGCGCCATTGTCTCCTACTAATTACCAAATCACCTTAATAAGACCCAGACCCGGAGCCCCTATCATCCACCTAGATAATTTTTTGTGGGTAAGTGGACCCATGGACCCGTTAGCAAGCGACGAGAAGCTTAAGCCTAAACCCTGAACCCTGATCTCCAACCCCTGAACCCTAGAGGCTAAACCCCAAATCCTCAACCCTCCTCTACTTAGTAGGCAATAAGGGAAGATAACCCCTATGTACCATATTCCCCCGTATTCCCTACTCAGAACCAGTAAAGTTCAAAACCCCAGGCGCTCCTTGTCCGGCAGCCTCCTCGCCGGCAGCAGCGCCAGTGCCCGCAGCGCCGGCGGGAGCAGTAGCGGGCGGAGCCGGATTGGACCGCTCCTGGGCTTTCATTATCCTATGGATCCATATGTTTTGGGGCTTAGGGTTTAGGATTCAGGGTCTAGGGTTCCGGGTTAAGGGTGTAAGGCCTTTCCCGAGCACTTTCATCATTCTGTATTCATGACTGGTGACATCAGTATCATTCCGTATGTTCTTCTTATTCTCGTTAGGGTTCTTATCTTAGTAATAGCATTTCTAGGTGATTATAAGTTTTATCTCACTCGTTAGTATCATTTTCTATTATTGCCATGATTTTGAGTATGAGCAAAGACTTTAGGTTTGTAAGCTTAGGGTTTGTAACTCTGGGTTTTTGGGCCCCAGATCCCTTAATTAATTCAGCCCCATACTTCATGACTTAGGGGTGCAAACCAAAGAGTACAACCCCCAATGGCACAATGCCATCATCATGTCAGTGTTTACCAATTCTTGTCTTACATGTTTTTACTTGCCGCTCTTTTCTTTAACTACCAGTCTCATCATTATCACAAGTTTCATTATCATCATGGTGATTTTATCTTCGGCTCTTTAAGGGTTTTGGGGTGGAGGCCTTACTGCGCAGGACAGGGCGTTAAAGGCTTATGTACAGGAATGTGGAGTTTATGGTTTTAGGGCTTGTCTTTTCTAGAGCTGTGGAGAGTCAAACAGAAAGAGAACATGGAAGGTGATATTAGGGATAATGTCTTACAAGTCACCATTATATGTAAATGGCATTGTCGCCTCATTTTTGACTTCTGTTAACTTAACTCAAGATTCCCAAGGGCAAGCCACTCAGGATCGGGTGGTGGGGATGAGATGGGAGGTCTGTGGGGTGAAGGAATTAAGGGATATAGGGCTATAGCTTTGCCATGGCAACTCCATGGAATTCGGGACCAGAACGCGTCGGAATACGGGCCCACGTTTTTGGACTTCACAACAACTATCAGAGGATTGGGGGATTCAGCTTTCAGGTTTTAGGATTTATGGGCTTTATAGAGTTTACAGGGTTTAGGGTTTGGGTGGGTTAAGGAATGACCTGGGAAGTCTGACCAACTGGCACCCCTGGCATGGAAACCCAAAGCTTCCAAGAAGATGAACGCGTAGTATACGCACCTTATGCTTGTGATCCCCCCCTGTCTTAACTAAACAAGGTTGAAAATTGCCACAAAACCATAAGCCCATCCCTGACTTGAGATCCCAAAGCCCACCGGATGCACACCAAAGCACACGGTTGGGGGTTTAGGGTCTAGAGTTAAAAGGGTTTAGGGGTAATAGGGTTTAGGGAAAACCTAACCTGGGTAGGCCCCTGGGCCGTGTAATATGTCCCTAATGGGACCCATATATATATATATACACGAACAAGCCCTGGTCGAGGTGGAGTGCAAGTCAACGTAAGTTTGAGTAAGCCCATACATGCATAGATACATACATACATACGTACATACATACATACATACATGCATACATACACACGTGTATGTGTATATACATATATATATATATAGACACCCCCCCCATGATCCACCGAGCCCCTGAAAACACTGTAAATATAATGATAAAAACACGCGTTTTCGCATGATCGGATTTTGGACACTCCCCATTTTCGGATTGGATTTTATAAAATTTGATTTACATGAATCAGAATCCATTCCAAAACCAGGAATTTGAGATTCCATGATTTCGTATTAGACCTAATTGAATTTATATGAACATGGCTTCTGGTTTATTTAGTTCCCTTATTAAGTGAAATGGAAAATAGAAAGGAAATACAGAAAGCACAGAAAGCACCAAAACCAAAAACACCAACAAAACAAACTTTTTGGGGAAGTATGGTGGCTGCTTAAAATTTGTTTTTTTGGGTGGTTTTCCTAGGAAAAAGTTGGTCTTACCAAGAAAAACCAACTTTTCCTTAGGAGAAAGTTGGCTTTTGGAAGTCGTCGGCTCCAAAAACCAACTTTTTCCTAGGAAAAAGTTGGCTTTTGCAATGCCTGGCTTTTAACTTTGTCTGGAAAACCAACATTTTCCTACACAAAAGTTGGTTTTTGGAGCTCATGCCTTTGAAAAACCAACTTTTTCCTAAGGAAAAGTTACTTTTCTTTGTAAAGCCAATTTTTTCCTAGGAAAACCCAAAAAACATTTTCAGCAGCCACCATAGTTCTCCCAAAAGTTGGTTTTGTTGCTTTTTTTGGTTTTCCTTAGTTTTTGGTCAGTCCAACAGAGAACTGGCCTCAGAAGAGGATCACTATACGTGAAGGATTTCAAAACTTTGGTATTAAATCTAATTTGTTTTATATAGAGTATAGAGTCTTTATATAAGCAAGCATCCAGTCTTACAGGATTTTCGTATTAATTCGAATTAAATTCTATAAGGGATTCAAATGAACCAGAATCCAGTCCAACCAGGAATCTAGATTCCATGATTTTCGTATTAGATCTAATTGGATTTACTAAGGGATTTATATGAACCAGGACCACATCCAAAATCAGTAGTCCAGGACTCTTGGATTCCAATATTCAGATATTCAATTCAGGATTTCTGTGTTTAATTTACTTGAATGTCAATAAATTATGTAGATCACAAACCATTCCACAACCAGGAATCTAGGATTCCACGACTTTCGTATTAAATAGAAATTGAATTCAATAAGTGACTTTCTGAACCAGGACCACATCTAAAACCAGCAATCCACGACTCCAGGATTCCCACATGAACATGTTCAATCCAAAATTCACCTATTCTATCAAATCTAATAAAGTTTAATTGGAATTTGTGATCAGATGGAGAACCATGTATCCAGGATTCCAGGATCCTATGACTCAACGAAGAGACCGCATATATGTACATGAACGAAACTGAGATACCTTTTTCACCCAAAAAAGACCTCTTCGGTGGATCATGGGGGGGGGTGAGTATATATATATATATATGTATATATGAACTTGTTATCCCACCCCTACCACCTCGACACCCCTTGACCCTTAAGCCCAAAACCACTAAACCCTAAACCTTTAGCCCCTAAATCCCAGAAACCTAAGCCCGGATACAAGGTCTGACCAGCTGAGCTCAGCTGGACCTAGCCTCAGTCTTGCAGAGGATCTGCGATTTAGGATTTGGGCTGGGGGTATTGCCCCCACTGTGGCCTCATAGGATTTACGGCCTGGGGTATCGGTTTCAGGGCCCAGGGTGTAGGATTTGGGACCTAGGATTTCGGATTTGGGGCCTAGGGTTTAGGATTGGGTGTTTAGGTTTTGGGTTCAGGATTTAGGGATTTAGGGTTTAGGTCTCGGGCTCGGGGCGAAGGTTTGTGCATGGGCTTTGGATTTAAGATGCTTTAAGATTCGGGGTTTACGATTTGGGGGTAGCGTTATAGGACAGAGAGATATGGAGAGTGCCCACCCCTTCCCCCAAGCTGTACATCCCACATTGTAAGTGATGCCACCATAGTAGCCTAAATCCTAAACCTAGGTCGCGGGGGCCGGGCACAACCAGCGCCGGGCATGCAGGACGCAACAATTCGGAAGTGGCTTCAGGGCTTCGGGTTTAGTGTCTAGGGTTTAGGGTTTAAGATGGGGAATCAGGGCTTGGGGTTGAGGCATGAGGCTTTGCGATTCAGTGTTAGAAGCTTGGAGTATTGTTCAGCAATTTGAAGGTTAGGGCGTGGTTTTTTCGATGTAAGGCTTCAGGGTTAAGGGTTATATAGGGGTCTGGAGCTCAAGGTTTACAGTCATGATGGCATTTTAGTTCCTGCGGCGTGGGGTATCATAGGCATGAGAGGGCTGATAAAGCCGTAGGAGGTTCTTGGGGGCTCGGAAAACGGCCCCGCGGCTCGGGCTTCATAGGTTGAGGGTTAAAGGTTTAGGGGTTTAGGGTTTAGGGTTTAGGTTTTAGGGTTTAGGGTTTAGGGTTTAAGGTTTAGGGTTTAAGGTTCACAACAATCAGGTTCGGGGTTTTCGGTTGGCTGTTGAGTTGAGGTCAAGATGGCAATGATAGCGATGAGCTTACCAAGGGATCCAGTGTGAGTGGTTATAGCTGATAGGGTTGTCCTCCTGCCAGGGCGTTTTGTGAGCCTTGGACATTAAACCCTAAACCCTCAAGCCCTGAACTCTACCGTCAAACATAGAACCAACATCCCGAGCCTCAAATCCTGCTACTATGATTTGGTAGATTCAGGACAGAGATTCATGTTTCATATAAGTGTTATATCCTTGGCAAGGCAATTCCTGCCAGCTTATTTGAGAAGAGGTTGTTGATATCCCCCAGTCCCTATAGCAAGCATTGTTTAAGATTCCTTCGATAGCTATAGAGTCCGAATATGATTCGGGTGGGTTACCCAAATCCTCATATTATTGATGGGACATTAAAATAACTGTGTATAAACTCAGCTTCCATTTCATGTT
>CAJNIZ010043920.1:20175-37923 GCA_905231905.1 Symbiodinium pilosum
CAACCCCCCCCCCCCCCCAGTGCATACATCCTATATCCCGAAATATTGTTGAATGGTGGTTTTGTCAAGCTTCCGGGCTAAACGTCTCTGCGTAATTAGGGTGTTGAGCGCAGCTGTTGGGTGTGTTTGGTGATCATACTTTCGACTAGAGTTCGTGGGCTACTATATCATATACCCTACAACCCTAAACCCTAAAACCTTATAACCCGAAACCCTAAGCTGACCCAGAAGCCTCCCCCACTGAAACATCGCCCCCACTGAAACATTGCAAGACCCTCAAACTTTGAGCCTTCAACCCTGAATCCCAAAACCCTGGACCTCAAACCCTAAACCCTTAACCCCAATAAGCCCCCAATAAACCCTAGCCCTAAACCGTGAAACCGTTTCACCGAAACCCCAGCTGGCTGTTCTGCGAATCCCATGGCATGATACGTCAGCCTGGCAGCCGATGTCAGAGACTTCGTTGAACGCTACTGGTTCTATCAGACTTTAGCCTCCGAAAAAAGGAAAAAACAACAAGTTTAGGGTTTAAGTATATACTGGGGTTTAACTTGAGGCCCCCCTGAAGACTCCAAAACAAGGAAATCATCATTGTGGGACCCCGAAATGGGACCCATGGGATCCCTCGAGCTCCTACTGTTGATACTTAGGGTTTAGGGTTTAGGGTTTAGGGTATAGGGTTTAGGGTTTAGGGTTATCCACCGTATGTCTCAAAATGCAATTCCGGCGCAAACCGCACATTGGCACTCAGAGGCCAGAAGACACTGAACCTGAGATCCGGAATCCCCCAAACTTACAGTTGAAAAACGGAGTGAGGTAGTGGATATAGAGATGACTGCAGGATAACCTAGGGATGATTGAAAAGCTTTGCTCCCCCACTCTCCCTTAAGCATCATGCAGTAGGTAGAACCCAAAGCCTTACAGCCCGCCTTAAGTAGATGGACTATGAGTAACATGGGCATCTTGTTATAATATACCCAAAAGCAAAGTTCTATCTACTAAAGGAGGACTTTAAAGCCAAAACCCAACACCCAGGACTATAAGAGCTCGAACCCCAAGTCCCAACAACCCTAAACCCTAAACCCTATCCACGTCCAACAGGCAAAGAAAGCTCGTGGATCTAATCAGAGGTGGTGGCAAGAGCTCAGCAGCGGGCTAATGGCTGAAGAGTCGTCGTTTTTTTTGTTTCGGTTCGGGGTTCACGGCTTCTTTGGGGTCCTATGCTTTATACAGTTGATAGAGCTCAGTGTTTCCTAGTTCAGGCTTTAGGGCCTTTTGGAGTTGATGGGTCTTGGGCTGCCAAGGGTGCGCAGTCTTTAGGGTTGGTGTAGAGGCTCCGTTCTGGCGCGACAGCTACTCCCCCCCTTTATATTCACGCCCCCCACCCCCCCCACCCAAATAACAATGAAACATTCTCCATATAGCATAATTTACCACAACGGGAATATTTAATGCTGGGGGGTGGGGGTTTAATAGCAGGCGGGGGGAGGGGATACTTGGATTGGCGAGTCATCCATAGCTTTTCGTCATGGTCGCGCTTGCCCTGCCTTAGCTCTGCCCCTTCTCGATTACGCTTTGGGGCTACTGACTTTCAGACATTGCCAGGGGCATTCTTTTTGCGTTGCTAAAGATCAGTTCTGTCAAGGGATAGATGAAGATGGGATAGAAGTGGAAGATAGTGCATAAAACATGTGCTCCACTCCTACACATTGGCAGGGCTTCACCCTAATCCCTAATCCCTATACTGGCATGGCATGAAGCCACCCTGGCAAGAGGTGAGGCTTGAACGGGGCTTGACAATCTTGAGCCTTCCTTGCAGACCTCTGGAGGTTTAGCGTTTAGGAAGTATGACATGTACCTTCTCCAAGCTAACATGAAACCTTATGTAGCCCCTTCTAAAAGGGACGTGCTCGCATGGTTTTTTTAAGGTTCCATCTTAGTTTATGGGGCTTGTGGACGCGTACCTCGGTTCAAACTGCAAGCTTTCTTCTGGATGCTCCTCGCAGGGAAGTGCATGAGCCCTGCACCTAAACTCTGCTCAGCAATTCAGGATATTCTGTTTTCGGCATCAGACTTCCACATGGCTATTGTCAATGTTAGGGTTACCAAAGGACCATAAAGGGACGACACAGAGATCCCTTTAGTAGTTTAGCAAGTCCCAAAAATATTATAAGGATCTATGTCCGTTATTTACATAAGGAGATATACATTAACTGTAGCTTATCATATGGCATGCTAAGGCTTCAGGAGTGCTTCTTGTTAGGGCCCTAAACCCAAAGCCGTAAACCCTAAGCCCTAAACTCCTAAACCCTAAAACCCTAAACCCTAAAACCCTAAAACCTTAAACCCTAAACCCTAAAACCTAATACCCTAAACCCCTAAACTTTAAAACCCTGAAGCACCAGGAGCTGCATTTGTTGAATGCATACGCAGTCTTGCATAGTACTGCTAGCTGAAGGCTTTACCACTATGGGCTAAATCATGCTATATGGGGAATATTTGGTATTAGGAGGGGGGGGCTAATGTTACCACTATGGGCTATTAGACCTTAAGGGTACCTTAATCTACCCTTAATAGGGTCCTAATAGGGAATTTGAGGGTCTGATAGCCCATAGTGGTAGGGGTATGCAGAAATCTGCTACCCTGAACCCTAAACCTCAACCCTAGTGAATGGAGGTTCCCTGAAAATCGCTTCTAAATTTCTACCAAGGGCTAGTTTTCAGGTTGAGGGCTCTGAACTCCGAGTGTTCACCCCCAAAAAAGGATTTAGGGTTTAGGGTTTATTCAATGGGTTTGGGGGATAGGGCTTAGGAATCAAACCTTAAGAGCCTCAAGTCTCCATCTGAAAGCCCCTAAACCCTCAACCCTAAGCCCTAAACCCTAAATCCTAAACCCTAAATCCTAAACCCTAAATCCTAAACCCTAAACCCTTAGCTCTAAACCCTAAACCCTATTAATCCTCAAGCTGCTGAAGCTCCGCCGAGGCGACACTTGCCCACTCTCCGGCTTTCCCATCGCCTTCTTGCCGCCACTTGCCCAGGATTCTTCCCCAACAGATTCTAAGTACCTATACAGGGGCATAGGATTCGGGGTAGAGGGTTTAGGGTTTGGGGGTTTAGGGTACCATATAGATACCTAGCCTCAGTTCTGGGATTTGGAATTCAGGGTACTGCGCTTGAAGCAACTGCCCAAAGGCATTGATGTAATCCCGCTGAGGCAGTGTAGATTGAGCCTGTTGAGCCAAGCCCCCCCAGGAACTACCTAGGAGCCTCTTGGCAGCTTGAAATAAAAGGTGTTACAGCAACAGCCAGGGATCCACTTGCTGCTGCGTTCTGAGCTCCTCTCTATTCCCCATGCCCCAAACCAGCTGAGTAGTATTCTATTTGGGGAAACTATGGTACCCAATATAGAGTAAGATTATATCCTCCTTTTGGGGTTTATTTTTTATAAGGAATATTTTCTTACTAGGTTCAAACCACCAAAAAAAAACTACTCAGCTGATTTGGGGTTTGAGTCCGGAATGTCTGGGGAGGCAGGGACCCAATGCACGTCTCTTTCTTTGATCCAGGCCCCCAAGTCCTAAACCCAAATCTCCAAAGCATAGACTTTTGGAGTGAGCTAAGGATTGTTCACTGGCCCCCCAGCTAGACCAGCAAATCCAAAATGAGAGTCCCGTTCTTGCACCCAAATCCCAAGTCCTTTATATACTTTTATTATTGGAACCCCCAAAACACTAGACCTTACCTTCGTTTTTAGATGGCCCACTCCGAGCTTGGAACCCAAAGTCCCATGGTGGTCCGCTGAACTATCACGCGGTTCGAGGGTTTAGGGTTTACAGGGGCAGGTTTGAACATTGTAACATAATGTTGATTGTTATTACCACTAGTCCCGATATAATCCTGATCCGAAAAGTTATAGGGCCCCTAAACCTACCCTAGTTTAGGGTGTAAGCACATGGGTAGCCAGTGGTTTTCCCCTTGTCTTAATGGCTGGTAGCAAGGATGAAGGAATGGAGAAGCAAATGGAAACTATTCTATACACTGGCTGCTATGGGAGCCATTCCTCCATGCCCCAAAAAACAACCATGTGGGGGCCTAAACGAGATCTGATTATATAAGGGCGCGGGGAGGCTTTCAAACTCATTTACAGGAATTTAAAAATACGGGTACGTACAATCTATGTATCCTACACCCAAACCGTAAACCCTAAACCTTGGAATCTTAGGTAGAATAGGGCTTTGAAGGGGCAACACCGCTTCGTCTCCTAAACAGCACCTGGCTGTTTGTTTAGGCTTTCTGCTTAGCAAGCTGAACCTTCAGACCAGAGAGGGGTTTAGGGTCAAGGGGTGCTTGGTAAGCCCTAACCCAAAATTTGGACCCTATAACCATCATGTTGCCATTTTGGCGTCCTAAGTTTGGTGGTCTCGGGTTACCGAAAGCCATGTTACTAGTTTAGGGCTTACATTTTAAGATCTCATGACCAGCCCTAACACCTAAGGCCTAGACCCTAACCCTTGCAGCCAGAGTCCCGTCATCCATCCCTAGGTATCCGCCGTTCAAGCTACAAGTGGGGCAGGGCAAATGCCAGAGGCCCCGCTGAGGGTTCAGAGCTAAAGGTTTCGGGTTCAGGGCTTAGGTTAGGGTCGGGGATTAAGGGAGTATGGTTCGGGGGTCATGGAGGCGAGGGTGCACACAGGATAAAGGGAAGGGGTTGGGACCCCCCCTTGGCCCCGGGGCATCCCAAAGAAGCCGCTCACACAAGAGCTGGGTGGTTCAGACAGGTAGTGCTATGGCAGCAAAGACGACGAACCAGAAAGCGAAAGACAAGTAGTCATCCGACCACACCGCCTCTAGACTATGGTAAGTCTGTCAAGTTTGCTGCTTTGAATGTACAAGGATTTGCTGAAACTCTGAAACTTAGGTCAGCGTTGCAGCTTATGCAAGAACATGATCTAGGTGTCCTCAGTCTTTCAGAAACCAAGTCGCATAGCTATTACTCTTACAACTTAGAAGGTCATCTGGTTATTCTCTCGGGCAACTACAAAGACAAACATGCAGGCGTAGGGGCGATAGTTGCACCATGGCTCAGACCCCACCTGGTAGACATACTGCAAATCAACCCCAGAATTATCCAACTCAGCTTTAAGAAAAAGGGTGGAAACTTTCACATCCTTGGAGTATATGCCCCACACTCCGGACATGACTTCGAAGAAGTAAGGGAACCCTTTTGGGAACAACTTGAGAATTGCATTGATGATATCCCCCAGCCTGAACCGGTCTATGTTACAGGCGATGTTAATGTCAGGTTCCAGGCCAAGCACAAGAGAGATGAGGGCGTGTTAGGACCGTTCGTGTTTGGGAAGGGGGCGCAGTACATCGACCACACCGCCAGCTCTAACCGCACCATCTGCATCAAGACTATGTCTAGGTGTAACATGGTGGAAGCCGCTTCATACAAGTCGCCTAACATGATGCGTCATATTACATACAGGGATAAAGCAGCTCCACCCACTGACTGGTCTCAGTTTGTGTTGGACCCCCTTATCATGCAGCAGGTATACGCCAAGCTAGGGGAGAAGTTCAGCAACCCAGTGGATGTCGCGTTTAGAATACGATCATTTCTCGACCTCCCTTCGCTCCTTGCACCTCCCACCGTCCTTCCCCTGAATGACCCCCACCGTTTTCAAAGACTCGACCATACCTTCACGCGTAAACAATGGCTTCCCTCCATTCTAACCTGTAGATCTAAGCTTTACACGGGATTCCCGAGTGATCACTACCTTTTGGTAACACACATAAGAATCAAGTTGGCACAACGGACCAAAACCAGGAGCTCTACAGTTAGGTATGACATGACATCGAGCACAGCGGAGGCAAGAGAGGATTTCACAAAAGAAGTCTCAGCGGCCATCTGCGCGGACGTTCCTCTCCCAGTATCCTCTGACCACACCGCCAGGGTTCATTATTTTACGGATGGCTCGGGTACTAGAGGAAAATGCTCCTCCCGCGGATTTACGTATAAAGTAGGAGACGCTTGGATGGATGCCTCCGGCCCTGTTGTTACGGACCCCAATCACCCGCTTTTTGCGGGGGCTGCCGTAGGCTCTAATAACACGGGGGAGCTAACTGCCATCTTAGAAGCCGTGCTGCATGCTTCCCAGCAAGACCACACCGCCATAATCCATTCGGATAGTCTATGGGCCATAAATGTTCTCAAGGGCAAATGGAGACCCCAAAGACACAAGCAGCTGGTTAACTACATCAGAGGCGTTCTTAAACAGCATGAGGGTTTGCAGATGCATTGGATCAAGGGGCACGCAGGGCACGAAGGTAATGAACGCGCCGACAAGTTGGCAGACGTGGGCCGTCAAAGTGCGGCCAGGCACGGCACCACGGCCCCACATGTCAGCGACCACACCGCGCCGGTCACCCATGGGAACATCCTCCACACCATGCAGGAGAAGGCAACGGCAAAATTCGCGCCCACAGGCATACTCCAACGCCACGTTGCAACTGCTAGCGGACGCCAGGACGGCAGAAGCGGACCAGGACGCAGACGCCAAAACCAAGAAAAACCTCGCGAAACGGTCAGCTAAGCGGGATAAAATCCAATGGGTCCACGACCAACTTACTCAGGATCCCACAGCGTCACACTCCACGGTTTGGAAAACAGTGCGCAACCAAAAGCGAGGCTTCCGGGCGCGCAAAACGCATCTTATAGTTGATAACAAACCAGTCCCGTGGTCACAAAATCACACCGCTTTTCGAGACCACTACCAGACCAAACAATGGTACGTACGTCCAGGCGTGGAGGCGAAAAACGAGACGCTCAGAGAGCGCCCAGCCCTACACACACAGGTTGCAGAATTGGGCCCGTTCTCGCAAGAAGAGCTGCAGACAGTCTTGGCCTCCCTCAAAAAGAACAAGGCACCAGGACCAGATGGATTGCCTAATGAGTTGTTCCAGCTTCTTGACCATACCGCCGAACTAGCGTTGCTTGACGTATACAATGAAATCCGAAACAAGCGGGACATGCCACAAGAATGGTTGGAGGCTCGAGTAGTTACCATCTTTAAAGGTAAAGGTTCAGACACGGATCCTGCCAACTACAGGCCCATAGCCCTCTTAAACGTGGTCTATAAAATCCTGGCTGCTATGATACAGAAAAGGCTGGCAAAACATATGGACCACAGCATCCGACCTTTGCAGTTTGGGTTTAGGGCAGGAAAGAGTACTCAGAACCCGCTTTTCATACTAAGACGCGCCATGGAATGGGCAAATAACGCAGATCGCCCCTTGCAGCTGTTGTTCCTAGACTGGAAACAGGCGTTCGACTCACTTGACCACACCGCCATGATTATAGCATTAAGAAGAGTAGGAGTCCCAGAAACCGAGTTGCTCCTAATCTCCAGATTTTACGAACAGGCCACCTTTGAGGTCCAAGATCCTAAGGGAGATAAGGCGGTCGGAAATTTCAGTTCGGGGATCAGACAAGGCTGTCCAGTTAGCCCATACCTGTTTGTTTTGGTCCTTTCAGTCATATTCCAGGATGTGGACAACAGGTTATTGATGCAAGGCATCCCCACAAACACCTGGTCCCCAAACCACCCGCATTACGATCTGGAGTATGCTGATGACACCCTCCTCATGTCCTTGACCATACCGCAAATGCAATCCATGCTGAGCGCCCTCGAGACCGAAGCGGATTTTTATGGCATGGCTCTCAACGCCACTAAAACAGAAGCCTTAGAGGATCCCAGATATGTCCCCACCAGCACGCAGGTTAAGTACTTGGGGTCAATGGTCACATGGGATAAGCCCTTCGATGAAGCATTCCCGCATAGAAAAGCACTAGCAGAGGAAGCTTACAAAAAGCTTAGGCTAGTTTGGAACTCCTCCATGAGCAAAAAATCTAAGCTACGGGTCTTCCAATCGGTTTTCATCCCAGTACTATTATACGGGCTGGATGTCTTCACACTGACCACACCGCTCCTAGAACGTATCGATGCTTTCTACTTCAGATTTCTCAGAAGAATTATCAAGATCCCAGCTTCCTACATTTCAAGGGTAACTAACCACACGGTATGGGCACAGGCCAACTATCCCAAAAAACCTTCGGAGTTCATTTTAAAGATGGAGAAGAAGCTCATCCTTCGTACATTCAAAGCACCCAGAGAAGACCCCATGCACAACGTACTGTTCGCATCAGGATTCAGGGATCGTATCAACCTACAGGGTAGAAGAAGAGGCAGACCTACACCCACATGGTTGCAAGTAATCCCGTACAGGCACTACCAGGTGGTCACGAACCACACCGCCCCCCAAATCTTCTTTTCAAATATTGCAAGACACCACCCGGACGGGGACTCTTTTGTAGAGCTGGCGCCAATGCGCGCAAGAGAGCGCGCGAGGCCGTAGCAAAAAAATGGCTCGGGGGTCCCTAAACCCCGCCATGAACACTAAACTGGGTTTAGGGTTTGAGGATTCTGGTTTGGGGGCTCAGGGAGAGTAGGATTTAGGGCTGAGTGTTTGGAGGACAGGTTGCGGTGTTCCATTCAGGACGTTTAAGCTTACTTGAGGGTCCAAAGGACTTAGATTATGGGGTTTTAATGCCCGAATATCGCAACCTGAATAGCAGTTGGGACCGAACACCCTAATACTATGGTCCTTGGACCCTTAGGGATGCTTTTGGGTTTAGGGTTATCATACTTTACATGAAGCCAAGACAGGTAACCAGGTAGGTCTTACGTTATGGGCTTTGACGAGTGTAGATTTAGATGCCATTTCTTCGGTTTCTTGGCGACGATCAACAAAGACACCTCTGACAGCAGATGACTCTCCTCCTTCCGAGAAATTAAAAAGCCATAGAGCGCTCAACCCTGATCTTGCCTCACATACCCTGGTCAGGGTAGCGACACGTGTCAGCCGACCAGTCGACGGTAGAGTCTTTTGATGGAGTTTATGCATTCTACATATTCACTTCAAGACGCCTTGGGGGTGCTTCACAAAACTAGTTAGTTCTTGCCACTAAACCCTAAACTGGTTAGCTTTTGCCCTATATAAGCCCCGCAAACACACAGCTGAAACTATGTTGTTGTGAGGTTTCCATGGCAGATGGAGAACCCCATTTTGGAAACCAACTAGATATGGGGTTACGTAGGGGATATATTGGGGAAAACAAATGGGAATCATTATTAGGGTTTATGGATTGGGGTCACAGAGCAGAATCCTTGTTACCTCAAAAGGCAGCTTCCTTGGCTGCTTGGATTCTGGATTGGGCTTCAAAAGCCCCAGCGTACCACAGCGGCATTTCGAACGCAAAAACATAGGCGTGCGTGGAAAGAAGGGGCCTAGACAATTACCAATGGTATAGTCCTAGATTCCTTGTACAATTCTGTCCCTGGTTGCTTCAAAAGGACGCCAGCATGATACTGGCAAGTGCCTAGGTTTTTGTATTGGGTTCAACATGAACAGTATCACCACGACCCAACCTCTGGTATTTTACTCAAGATGATGCACAAGCCTAAACTACCAATACTTTTCACTTAGACTCCTTGTACAAGCATAATTGACGCCGAAACCCTAAACCCAACCCTTGCAGGGGGTGTCAAAACGACCCCTGCGCTGCTCGATTAGTTCGCTGTGGTAGAGTGCACACACCAAATTTGCAGTATTTGCTGGAGGTTTGTGGATGGCCAATATCTCCTGCTGCACATCCTTAGTGTCTTGCCTCAGGTCTGGAGTTAAGGTTTAGGGTTTAAAGTCAAGAAACCTACAGTACTCCGATCCATTTATAGGGTTCAAGTTTTTTTAGTGTATTATAGCTTCAACGTATTTTCCCTAGTCAAGACATGGTTTTGGTTGCAGGTCTAAGGGGGTTACAGATTGGGCCTGGGGTCCGGCTCTTGAGCTCTGAAGGTCTAGCGAGTTTTAAGTTGGACCTGCGGGAAGGCGATTAAGGGCTAAGGTGTGGTGTACAGCCGTTCCAAAACTTAAGCCAAGTTGCCATGAGATGAACCGTAGTCTAAACTCCTTAAAGGGTATCCTATAGGAGAATTATAAGGGTTATTAAGCGGGAGACTAGGAGTTTTCATTATAGTTTACATGGATAGGTAGTACATATTACTGGAGCTTCCTTTTAGTGGTAATCCTATGCAACTTCCTTAGCGTCAACCAAATGTAGACGCCCAAACATTTTCCGGCATTATTCCAGATCATTCGGGTCTAGGGTTCAGGTTCTGGTGTCTGGGGTAGAGTTGCGATTTTAAGATATTTTCAGCCCCTACACTCGGGATCTCGGATGGAGCTCTGATTGGAGTGTGGGGCTCAAGACCCACGGAGCTGTACTTAGCGGCTGAACAATTTAGGGGCAGACCAGCTCAGCGATCTACTTGATTTTGACAGCGAGGACTATGCTGGCATGTATTTTTGGTTTTCCCAAAGGTAGTGGTCTTTTTGAGGGGTCCCATTTCTAAGGAGTGTAGTATATTGGGTTCTACATTGGGGTCCCCCTATGTATGCAAACTACAATTTGGAGCAGGAAAAAACTCGACCCGGCAAACCAGACTATGCAGAGAGAACATTGGAAATGATGTGCTTGCCCGGGGTCATTAACCCAGACCCCGGAATAATATTAATGCTAACGCGCGCTGCCTCGGCCGGCCCGCTTGTGTAGCAGCCTGGAACAAGACAGCTTCAAATCAACTTGTACCGTCTTAGTGCCATCATATTCTGAGATCACTTTCTATAGTAACCCTACATAACCTTAGCATATGCTCTCCTTATAAAGCCCCTCACAGAGCTTTGTATGACCTTCTAAAATTAACACCATATCCCTATAGAGCCCATCTGAATGGGCTTACAACAACAGGCCCGTGCTTGAGGTCACTGCGGGGCCGTGGGTCCCATGGGCGGGCGGGGGTGGGGGCGGGCACCCTAAACCCTAAACCCTAAACCCTATAAACCCTAAAAGGGGGGTTGGGAAAATTTCTCAAGACTGGGCTCGGCCCGGTCAACGCCCACGAACCGACCCCATGCTTTGCGCCCAGTTTCACCACAGCGCTCAATAACGGCGTGGAGACCGCTTATGCACCAGTTCGCGGGGGGATGGGTGGGTAGAGTCTTGCTCCCCCGAAACGCGAGAGGCCCTCTTAAGAGGGATTATACTAGGGATCCTAATATTACGGCCCTGAAGAGGAGGGGGTTCATTAAGGGTGGTTTAGGGTTTAGCACTTAGGCTAAGATACCCTTGCCGGTTGCTACAGGGGGGCGCACGAACTGGAGGAGCGCCGAAGAAAGAAGCCAGAGGTAGCAATCCGTTTAGACATTGTCGGGCCTACCCTTAATGCCCCCAGCCTCGAACTGAGAAGGGCCATATTATGCAGCTGGTATAGGAATCAAGAGAGTGTTTTCAAGCTGTCAACCTTACCATTTCTTGGTGTGGTAATTTTCGCAGTCAGGTTCAAATTCGCAGTCATCCCTAGTGCCCCGTCCCGAAACCTCTAAACCTGATTTTGCCCTAGGTATACCTACATAAGCCTGGAACAACACGAGGCACTTTTAACTTTGACGTCTTGGGGCGAGCCTTGACGCACGCTGAGATTCAGGCAGCTGGTTGACTCAAACTCGGTTGCTGTCAAGGAAACCAAGTCAAACTGCCATTTCATGGGAACCAATTTACTACATGTCTACATTTTGGTAACTTCAGCTAATTTCCTTCCCACTAACCCAGATCTTGGAGGGGGGATGTGGGGGCAGGGATATGAAATTCGGAGAAATATTCAGTTGGATTTCAAGTATTGCTGGAAGCAGGGGTTAGCGTTAGATGGGGAGAGGGATAGAGAGTTGTCGGCACAGAGTTGATTATAATAACGCCATTGGCAGAGTTAGAAAATCCTGCAAATCGCCTATAGAATTCCAGTGTTCATTTGATGTTCCATCATCTTTTCCCATTGATTTTTCCCTTATTCTGTAAATGCCAGACCTAAACATCTAGTGTCATAGCCCCTTCACTTTGTAGATGCGGGTCCCGTGTACACCGCGCAGGCATAGTGCTTGTTGTTTAGGGTTTAGGGTTCTGGCAACATGGCGTTTCCCAAACTTAGCGGTACCCTTTTGGGGGCCCCAAAAGGATGCTAGCCTTCCGGTCTCTGTCTTGGGGTCTCCCTATTTAGGGAAACTACCAAATCTCTTTGTGGACTTTGCTTGGGGATGTTTGGCGGTGCTATGATAGCTCGAGTTGAACTTAGTGACGTTCCGCAGGGTAGAGCGGCATGGTTTCGGCGTGTTTGTCTTTGTCTTTGTAGTCGTGCATCTCATGGCGGATATCCTTCTCACATGTTACCATCGCGCGACTACATCCCTAGCTCCTAAGCCCTGAGCCCTAAAACTCCTCGACTCTTAGCCCATAGAGGCCTGAACCCCAAACACCCTGAACCGTAGACCCTAAACCCCGAACCCTGACTCCTCAATCCCTAAGTGCGCGGAGAAATTTCCCAAACAAAGCGCTGCTTTTTGAAGCGCTTGAATCGACTCTCCAAAGCCTAAACTTTACCTCTGCCGACTCATGTCAATAGGATTGGGTGGGGTTTAGGATTTTTGAAGCTTTGTTGCTCCTACCCTAGCTGGAACATGTCTGCTTGAGTGAAGGTCAAGACATGCATTTTGCTACATACGAACTAGAGTCTAAGCTTCTCAAAGGGGGGTTATACCGGGGATTCTATAGGGACTACTCAGGGGATCTTAAAGGTGATACTAGGAGTTTAGTCTACAGCTCATGTGAACCTAAACCCTAAACTCTAAACTGCAGGGCTATGATGTATGGAGCTCAGGAACATGTTGCCACCACGCTTGCCGCGAAGGATCGTAAGTACCTATGCGCCCAGACCCCCTCAAGGATGCAATAAATGACACCCTCAGGGTTAGGGTTTGGGATTTAGGGTTTAGGGTTTAGGGTTTGGGGCTTAGGGTTTAGGGTCCCCCCATTACTCCATTGTTCCATCTTTTGGATCCTTTAGGGGGTCTGGGCATGGGATACTAACCTAAAACATTTTATCAGTCCCTCGTATAGAAACCCAACTTTATACCACATAGATACTTAAGGCCCTCAACCCTGTATAACCCCTATACCTACATACCCATACACCGCTATATAATCCCTATATGACCCTCGAAACCCTACTTTTTTGCCATATAGGTACTAGGATCCTTTGGGCTTTGCGAAGAAAGGCATGTTGACTTCACTTCGCCATCAACAGCGCCGAATTTCTGCTTGAGCCTAGATCGAGCGTACCTAGTGTTTAAGATTTAGGTTCTAGGGTTTGGGGTTTAGGATTTAGGGTTTAGTGTTTAGTGCTTACATATGCAAAACAATGTGCATAGGATGGTGCAAGATCTCTGCCATCCACGATAGCTCTGTGAATCAGGCAGTGGACCAGCACATCAAAAAGTGCAAACTCAGCTACTGGCCGGCACCAGCTCTAGTGATAATGATAGTAATAGCAAGAGTAATAGTAGCAGTACTGGTGAGACACTACTAACTAATAACATGATACTGCGAATGCTAACAGTAATCGTAACAGCAAAAGTCTACATGCCAAGCCCTGAATTGTAGACACAAAGCTCAACATGCCGATCTTCACATGTTTAAGTTAGTAGCCCAGGGGCTAGGACGATGCGAAGCTGCTGAAGGGGTTGGCCTGTAAGGGATGTACTTACAGGTTCGAGAGGCGGACAGCGGGTTCCTAAAATCCAAAGCCCTCAACCTCTGCCTGAGCCCTAGAAATTCTAGCAGGCCTCGACCTCACAAAGCCCCTAGAGGCTCAGTAGACCTAAAAGCATTTCCCTAAGGGTCCAAGGACCCAAATAATAAGGTTTTAGGGCCCAAAAATTATACTATCAATGGTATTTGGGCCCTAAAACCCCTACTATTTGGGCCCTTGGACCCTTAGGGTTTGGGGGCTTCCATGAATGGGGGGCCGCAGTTTGGCCCGACCATGCCCTTTCATGCCTAAAGGGGAGCCCTATTTTCGCGGTTAAGGTTTAGGGTTTAGGGCTTAGGGTTTAGGGTTTAGAGTTGGAAGCCCTTAAACCGAATTCCTCACTATGATATATCCCTAATATACCCCCTATACAGCCCTATCAGGTCATGAAGCACGTCTGCACTTGGAAGCCCTGAACCCTAAACCTTCAACCCTAAACCTTAAACCACTAAACCGTCCGCTCAGGTCCGCTGCGTCTGTCTCACGCCCTGGAGATCTTATGCCAGGTAGGGTCTCCAGGGTTTGGGGCTAAGGGTTTAGGGTTTACGGGTTCAGGGGTTTATGGGTTCAGGGGTGTAGGGTTGAGGTTTCTTGGATTAAGGGTCAAAGTTTCGGGTTTATAGGGCTCCGGGATATTTAGGATTTAGGGCCTTTAGGGTCTACGATGCAGAGTTTGGGTTTGGGTGTTAAGGATTTAGGCTTAGGGAAGGTACACGGGGAGGCCTGCTTTGCGGCGCGTTTTTGCAGAGCCTTGGAGGCTTGTTGACTCACTTCAGCCCAGTCATTTCTTGGTTTGCGGAACATGCGGATGTGATCCTCTTCGTAAGGCGTCCGCAGTTGAAGTTGGGGCTGCCGCAGTGACACTATGGGATCCCAGCATGAATCTGTTTGGGGTCTCCTTCGGAAACATGGCGGATATCTGCCAAACATTCGGGACAATGCAGTTCCAGACTACTGAAACCTTCAAGTTTGCTATTTGAAAGGCATACTTAGTAAGACTTGTGGTGATTGGAACAGGGGCTTAGGTTTTGGGGTTTATAGTCCCCCTTAAGTAGATAGAATATGGCTTTGGGTATATTATGATAAGATCCCTATATACCCCATATTCTATCTACGTAAGGGGGACTGTAGCCCTAAACTCTAAACCCAAGATTCTATCTACTTAAGCGCGACTATAGCGTGATATTTTGGAATTTAGTTGACCTACCGCAATATGGACATCTTGTCAAGACCAGGCTTTCCTTATCACGACAGCTTGATGGACTGACTGGTTCTTAGTACAGAATAAGGGAACCAGGCCCTTCCTATTACCTTTAAGTAGGGGTATATGGTCCCTAACAAGGGTATATAGAGGGTAGATGGTGGATCTAAGAATGTAACCCACATAGAATATATTTCCTTAGTTCCTAGTAAGAACCAGTAAGTTTAAGTTACTCAGCAGCGGCCCAGGTTAACGATGAAGTGTGTGGTTTGGCGTTGGAGTTTGTAGCACGCAGACTGGAGGTCCCGCTGTGGGTTAGCTGGTGGTAGGCCTCTGAACTTAGGGTTGGGCGGTCAGGGTTTAGGGTTTAGGGATGGTGTATCATCAACAGAAAAGCACATGGAAAAGTACATGGGAACTGGAGGCTTATAGGGATATTGCAGACGGTTCAGTATAGTTTCGTGCTGGCTCTCAGTAGGGAATAAAGGAATGAACAAAAATCATGGCTTTCTACCATATTCTTGTGGGCTAGCATAGGACCCAGTATTCTCCATTCCTATTAAAATCAGCAAGATGTGTCATGTCTAAAAGCATTTCTAGTTTTGGTGTCAAGACCTGCCCGTTTTGGAAGAGGGAGGTTGCCGGCATAGCCCCCCCCAACCGGTATGGTATCTTCAAACTTCACAAAGAGGTACCCGAAGAGTATTATAGGGCTCATTAGAGGGGGAATACTAGGAGTCTAGACTATGGCTCATGTGAGGAGGATCCACTTCAATCAGTTTTGCGGGGCTTGCACAGACTCTTGGGTTGAATGAGACCACCGGCGTCAACAGTAGTAGTAATCCTGATAATAATACTTAATAGAAGTAAGTGTAATAAGAATAACAGTTAATAACAATAGTAATGAGAGTATTACCAGGAATAACAGTAATAACTGTAGTAATAGTACTCACACAAGAGCCTCCCTTGCAGTCCCAAAAACTGCCGCGGGACCCTAAACCCTAGATCCTAGGTCGGCCGCAACGATCAGGCAGCTAGAAAGGCTGTGGGCTCGGGTGGGTAGGAGCAATGTTTAGGGTTTAGGGGTTTAGGGTTTTAGGGGTTTTGGTTCAGGGTTTTAGGGTTTCGGGATTGTGTGCCAGGTAACGTAGCACAATTCCTCCCAAGGCTGCATGTAGGTACTATGTATAGACTTCATGCGAAAATGCAGGTATTATTGATAGACGGAACTTCTTGGAGGGTCAGGGGCAGGTAGTAAGTAGGTTAATAATGTGGATATTTAGGCTTACTATACGAGTTATAGAGGCTATTACCCTAGTCACTAAGTCCCCTGACCCTCCAAGTTAGCCCCTTAGCCCTAAACCCCCCAGGGCTATTCATGGAAGTGAAACTTGCTCGAACACGAGTAGGACTCATAGCATGGCTGCAACAAGGCCACGGGCAATGGGCAATCTCAAGCGCTTAAGGTTTAGAGTTTAGGGTCTGGGGTTTTTGGAGAACAAGAATCAGCTATGACGCGTTATGTATCATACTCGCAGGAGGATGATAGGTAAACCTCCGTTGGAAATCTTCCGCATTTCTTTTGGCAAAGAGGGTGCAGTCCGTGAAGTGTCATGGAACCGCACAAGGGGCCCTGTAAAGATCGGCCAGCTGCATATCTGGGCTAAACATGTTACAGGTCAGTCATCCTGAAGCATGAGCGGTTGTTCTCATCATCTGAAAATCTGCGACTACTATTCCTATGATTATGACCACGTTTATTGCTATCTCATACTGGTTGCCAGAGTTTATCTCTCTTGTCGGTTGTTGCAAGTGCTCACGGACCAGTTGTTTTGTACGATCTTGGTTTCGATAGTACACCCTAACATGGTTGAAATTGCAGGACAAGTGGTTTCAAGACAAACCCAAAGGGTTCTCTCAAAGCATCACGCAAGTGTTTCAAGTGCGTTTGCGGGTTTATGCAGGATTCGCAAAACAAACCAGCGGACGTGTTTTTGTAGTGCTCGTCTTCCTCAGTGAACATTATGTCAAATTAAGTTGATGTACGGTATGTAAGCAAAAACTGCCCGGATTGTTTACATATCCCAGGATCATAAAGGGTAGCCCTGGCTGAGACACACGGCCATGTACCTTCATCCTAATTGCCACATCTCATGGCACATCCCCATGCTAAAGCTCCTTACACGAAAGAGTTGTCTTGACTTGGGGGGTCAAACAAACCTAATCCCTAAACCCCAAGCCCAGCAAATTGCTGAAATTCCTGGGCATGGCGTATACGAAGTGGTGCCTGCAGCCAGACTAGCTAGGACTCATCTAGGTGGATGCAGATCTTTTTTAACAGTACAAAGGTGAAGATATTTGACTCATAATTTTTGGGACACTGTACAGTCCTTTGGAATTATTTTCAAATTTCATTTTAGTAGAAACCTAAGGAAATGTTAAAAATGCGATATTTAATATAGGTCTAATGAGACTACAAGACAAGCTACAAAGGTGACGACAGTGACTTCTGGCCATACCCTAAGGGTCCAAGGACCCAAATACTAGGGTCCCCTTAAAGCGGTTCTAGGGGGATACATAGGGTTTAGGGTTTAAGGGTCCAAGGACCCAAACTTAAGAGCCTCCGGCTCAGTCCGCCGACCCAGAGGCGGACAAATCGCGAAAGCCTAAACCCTAAACCTTGAGGATTTTCAGCGGCTGGCACGAGACCAACAAGCGCAACAAGGTTAGTCCAAGCTAGGCTGCCGGGACTCAGCAGCTTGGCGGTTTTCAGTTGCTGTGTAGGAAA